>VZQC01006352.1:719145-730816 GCA_009823505.1 Rhizomys pruinosus | reverse complement strand
GCCTTTAATCCTAGCACTTGGGAGGCAGAGGCAGGAGGATCTTTGTGAGTTCAAGGCCAGCCTGGTCTACAGAGTGAGTTCCAGGACAGCTGGGTCTACAGGGAGACCCTGTCTCGAAAAGACAAAAAAAAAAGTTCTTAATCAAAGTAACATATTTTAAGAAATTAAAAATATAGTATTCTGAGTGCTGAATAAGTATTCTCCACTGCATATATTTACATTCATTTTGGAGTTTGTCCTTTCCTATTTCCTTCCTACCTGCACTAAACCAATACTCCATGGTTGCGTTGAATACTCTTATTCTGACTCTTTCATTTTTATTAAGTTTTCCCTTAGTCTTGAGTGTTTCATATATGTATACAGTCAGGCTAGGCGAGGTGGTGCACATCCTTTGCTCTACTTAGCTCTGTACAGCTGTGGTAAATCACTCTCACTGAAACTGACTTGGGGATAAACAGATTTATTTTACCTTATAGCTTATGTTTCATCTTGGAAGTGACCTAGAGCAGGAGCATAGGGCAGGAAATTAAATATAAGAACTAAGTATATACTACAGAGAAATACTGCTTACTGGCTTGCTCATACACCACAACTTAAGCATCTTTGTAACCCCTTATGCATTGGCATCCTCACATAGCTCCCCCCCTTGCTACTGGAATTCATTCATTCTTTCATTTGGGCAGTAGAGGCACTTTTATCTTCATGATAATCAACAGTTACCTAATTGGACCTTCTTCCTTGTACACCTCAACTCAAGACCTACTCAAGCGTGGGCAGTACCCACAGTGATCAGGGTCCTCCCACATCAAGAAAATGTCTGAATAACATGTATGCATGCCATCCTGATAGACTAAGTTCCTAAATGTCGTACTGTTTTCCCAGACATGTCAAGATGACAATTGAAACTATCCAGCAAACCCTCAATCCCAAAGCTAGGAGGAAAGAGGCAGAGGCCTGAAGATCTTTTTGAGTTTAAAGATAACTTGGTGTACAAAATTAATTCTAGTGCAGCCAGAACTGCAGAGTAAGACCCTCTCATACACACAATAAAACAAACCAACAGAAACTTTTTAAAACAAATGAAACTTCACAAATACAATGAAATATGATCATATTTATCATCCAGTTCTCCTTACAAGCTTCTTTCATATATTCCCCCAACACATGCCATTCACAACTTCATATAATTTGATAAGAATGTTGTGAGTATTATGTTTGCATTTTCCATGTAGTCCAGTCCCACTCCACATCACACCTTTTCTGTCCTCACGCCAACTCAGTTCCTCTCAGTTTCTTGTAATCTTCTTTGTTTATTGTTAAACACACACTTCATATCTATCTATATCTATCTATATCTATATTTATATTATCTAAATTTATATCTATACCTATATATCAGTACAATACATATATATTATCAGTGCAATTCATATATATATATATATATATATATATATATATATATATATATATGAATTACACTAACTAGGGGCAAATCTCTCAAGACATGTTAGTCTCACTGTATCAACTAATAGCCTCCTGTATAAGATTAAAATGAATGGGTATCTCCAGAATTGAAAATAGTAATATGCTTAAGCTAATTAGTGATACAGAATTGTTATTAAATTTCAACCCACCCCTGACTTCTACTGAAGTCCCAGTCAGAGCTATTAGATTAAAAGGACACAAATGCTTTTCATGTTTTCCTGTATTATATAAGTGATAATTCTGACATTTCTTTCTTATATAATGATAAAATTTGGCTCAGAAAAAGCTGGGTTCTACCTCCTTGAACCAGCAGTACTCAGTCCGGAGGGAGACAATCTGATGGAGCATGGTAAACCTATTCATCTTGGTTCCTGTTTATAGGTGTGTGATACAATTCCTCCCTTCTGGAGAACTATAAATCAGGATTTAGGGGTCTGGGAAACAAGAGAGGATGCTCAGAGTATAGGGAAGGAAGGAGGGAGGGAGGGAGGGAAAGAGGGAGGGAGGGAACTGCAATACTATCATATTACCATCCTGAAAACTAAAAGCTTTAGGTATAAACATAACAAAATACACATAAAATCCACAGGACAAAAATTTCAAGATAGGAATGAAATTACTAAATGAAATGAATGGAGACACATTCTGTGCTCATGGATATCAAAGATACTGTCATTGTCCATTGTATTTTATCAATAGATTCAATCAAAGTTAAAATCACAATTGGGTATTTTATGGATACCAACAAGCTACTTTGGGGCTCTAAAAACTGTACTGAGGGCTGAAGAGGTGGCTCAGCAGTATTACAACTGTTCCTATAGAAGACACAAAGACCAAAGTTTGGNTATATTATATCCCCAAACTCATTTGGCTATTAGCTCTTTCCTTGGATGCAGAATACCTCAGAGCGGATGCCACAAGCTTATGTCCTCTAGTGGGTTAGCGCATGTTGTAAGCCACAATAAGAACTTGCACCCTTTATAGAGAAACCACAGTTGTGCAGAATTAGCATACATCCAAGCATCTGTGTCTGTGCTCCACAACTACTTGACCAGTTTAATAATTGTACTGCTTAAATTCCTGTATATCCAATAGCTTGGCTTTTTAGTATGACGAAAAGGGTATCACTGTGAAAGCTGACAATCGTGAAGAGAAACACACTGACACAGACACAGAGTCCAAAATGACAACTCCAAAGGATTAGACTGTTTCTTCTCACCCATTTGTGCACCGTTCCCAAAGGGCTAGGAACAACCTGCGGAAGAGGACGAGGCGTGGGTAGATTGGTAAGGGGTGGAGAGATAGGTGTGTGAATCATGAGACAGTAATATAGTCTGGACTCAGACACCTGATTGATCAACATGCCTGTGCATACAAGCTTCTCCAACTGGACTATGGGAACCTTGGGTTGTTCAAAATTTGGACATAGATACTTGCAAAATGCACCAATTACTTAATTGTATGACATACTGAGTAACATCATTGTTATCTGCAAACAACTGTGTCATTGTATTGTAGAATCCCTTAAAAATAAAAATAAAAAAATAAAATAAAATAAAATAAAAATTAAAAAAAAAGAATGTTGCAGGATGATGCTGTATAGCACAATGATTATGGAGAGCATTTGTGTGTGTTAATACCAAAGTTATTGTTGTACAGATTTTGAGTAAAACAAATTTGAACAAATTTGAACAAAAAAAAACAAACAAACAAACAAACAAAAAAAAAAAACAACTGATTCTGTCTCAGTATCCTTTGGTTCTATGTAGTACTTCATTTGAGTTGTGACCCCATAAAACTTCTTCCATCAACATTGGTATTGCAACTGTTTTTTATTATTATTCAGATCTACTTAGGGTACCATACTGTGGAGGTTTAATTGTGTAGCCCCCCTGTCATGTCTAGAATTAATTTACTAACCTTGGAGTCTTGTCCCTTTATCTTATATATCCTTTCTGCCCACTTTTCTGTGATTTTTCCCTGATCATTAGGGGTATAGGTTACATTGTATATGTGTCACTTAAGGATGAGCAACTCACAGTTACTTATACTCTGTGTTTGGCCAGTTGTGGACATTTGTTATAGTCTCCATCTTTTCTAAAATGAAGCTACTTTAATGAAGGTCAAGAAGTAAACATATTGGTAAACATAAGGATTCCTATTCAGATTACAACAAAAATTGCATTGCTCTAGAGAAGTGACAGAATTAGATTTATGCCATCTTCAGCAATATGTATTTACAATTTGTTTAGTATCATGCATGAATTCCTTTTCATTGGGCAGGCTTTAAGTTCAATTAGAGAACTGTTGATTAAATCCAAGTTAAAAGTGTCACTATTTTTTTCAAACTTCTGCCTTGAAAGCTCAGGGATCATTGGGGAAGATGGGATGGAAATATTGAAAGAGGCAGAAGATGTGGATGACTATAAGGAAACAGCTTTCCAAGCATCTTGGAAGTTACTCATATGAATTCACAGCAATGGTTATAGCATGAATAAGTCCCACATAATCTCAAACCAGACAAAGTCACATATGAATAGAAATTTTGCAGGGGCTTAGTAAAGAGATGTAGGCACATGGAAATATATAAATATCAAATTACAAGACACACACACACAACTCTTCATTATTGCATCAAAGAGCTACACTGAGGATTAGTTACTTTTGGGGTTCTTGAGCTGTAGATCTGGGAGAAAAATTGATTTGTTTTATCCCTTGGCAGATTGCATAATATCTGTTGAAGGGAACAAATCTTTGGGCAGGAAGCTTCCAAGTCAGTTCCTGCTTAATTACTCTAATTCCTGTGTCTGAAGTATTTTGGGCCTTCAGCTATACAGTCAAATCTTTAAGTTTGGGAAGGTAATCAATGGCTCTGGCAATAGTCTGTAATGTTTTGAGATTTCCTTAGACTGCCTTAACAAACATATCAAAAGAATATCTTTCTTGCCTGGCACTCTAATTTTTGTTATGTAGCCTTCAGTGATACACTCACATTTATATTATATATGTACATCTCAAGGGTGTTATTAAGTGCTACATTTCTGTTTAGCTTTTCTTTTTTTTTTCTTTTTTCCACAAAATTACTTTTTTATTGTTACAAACTTTTTCCAAAAGTCTTACATCATTTCTCAATCGAATCTAGAGTTATTTACCTTCCCATGCCCCACCAGCCCACCCTGTACTCTGAGTCCTTGTACTCTGCCATACTTGTCCTGCATCTTTTCCTGAGTCTTTCCAGAGTTTTTTTCCAGTTATTTTGCTGTTATTGTTCTCTCCTACTTGTATTGCTGTCAATATATATATATATATATATTATATATAGTATATATTATATATATACACATAAATATATACATACATATACATATCACTTGAATTGGAGGAATTTTTCCTAAAAGATGCCATATTTTCCTTAAGGAATTGCTTGAAGTCTCCTCCTTGGCAAGCTCAAATAACCATCAATCCTGCACTTGTGCTCTACATTGGGGTCTTCTCCTCCTTTAGTCCTCCAAATGAAGACCAGTAAGCACATATCCTGTCTTGATCCCCCTGCACTGGCCTCCATGATACAGCCAAGGTAGTCCAAAAATGGGAGTCCATATTCTGATGAGGCTGAATTCCCATTAGCTGCTTAGTTCACATGCTGGGTATCTCAGCAGTCCTCAGTCCACATTAGAAGGTTAAAAAGCTGTACCTCATATCCCTGATGAGGCCAAAAGCAGTGGCATACACAGAGCAGATGCACCTGCCTGTAATAATTGAAGACAGGCCAAACCACAGTGGTCTCTTTTTTCTTTTTGTCTCTTTACTAAGATCTCAAGTTTTATGTCTGCTTTACAGTTTCTCTGGTCTTATTATTAATTATTTATTTCTAGTTGTACTTTCCTTCTGGATGCTTAAGGCCACACAGTTAGCCCAGCTTAACCAAGGTTTTGTTTTGTTGAGGTCAGTTGAGGATCCGGTCCTCAGGGGTCTCTCTCTTTTTTGGGGGGGGGATGGGTGGGAGCCCATTTGCTTCCTTCAGCTCCTCATCTGCCAGTTCCATCTACTTGAGGACAAAATCAGATCTTGCTAGACCAGGCTTCCTTTTCTGAAGCATGAGCAGACTTTCCCCTTTATAGACTGGACACTGGCTGAAGGCCCCTTAGTGGCTCTCCAAGAACTCTTTGAACAGGAAGTCTGGTGACCCACCTCTGCAGGACTTTTCAAGAGATGCCCCCCATGAATAATCCCCTAAAAGTTGGTTGACCTCTGAGGGCAAGGAACAAAGTTATCCCCCATATCCTGTTACATTTCACCTACATTAACATTGTAGATTGGTAACAAATTGTATGTTACTTCCACGTCATATTTCTTGATTCACATCTTTCCATTTTAATCCCATATTACTCCAAAAGATGCACACATACACTCCTTCATATATGAAAAATCCAAGGCCTGAAAATAACAGTTCAGCTATTTGATCCCCTCATCAGGTATAAAGTGATTGAAATTGTATGTGCTCAAGTTTGGAACTTCAGTTTTGTTCCATTGATATACAGGTCTGTTTTCTGCCAGTGCCAGGCTGTTTTTATGACTACAGCCCTGTAGTATAGTTTGATGTCTGGTATAGTAATTCCCCCTGTATTGCTGTTTTCACTCAGGGTTGCTTTGGCTTTTCGGGGTCTTTTGTTGTTCCATATGAATTTTAGGATTTTTTTTTCGAAGCCTGTGAAGAATGTCCTGGGGATTTTAATTGAAATTGCATTGAATCAGTATATTAATTTAGGAAGAATGGACATTTTTACTATATTAATTTTTCCATTCTATGAGCATGGGAGGTCTTTCCATCTTGTGATGTCTTCTTCAATCTCCTTCTTCAGGAGTTTGTAATTTTTCTCATAGAGATTGTTGATGTCTTTGGTTAGGTTTATTCCTAGCTATTTTATTGTTTTTGAGGCTATTTTGATTGGGAAGGTCTCCTTGTATTCCATCTTTGGTTGCTTGTTGTTGGCATAAAGAAAGTCTACTGATTTTTCTGGGGTAATTTTGTAACCCGCCACTTTACTGAAATGCCTAATCCTTTCTAAGAGTTTTCTGGTAGAGATTTTAGCATCCCTTAGGTAAACTATCATATCATCTGCAAAAAGGGATAGTTTTACTTTCTCTTTTCCAATTAGTATTCCTTTGATTTCCTTTTCTTGCCTTATTTCCCTAGCCACTGCTTCAAGCACTATATTGAAGAGGAGTGGTGTCAAGAGGCAGCCTTGTCCGGTTCCTACCTTTTTGGTGAATCCTTCTAACTTTTCTCCATTTAGGATGATGCTGGCTGTGGATTTCTTGTATACAGTTTTGATTATGTTCAGGAATGATCCTTCCAGTCCAATTACCTCTAGTACTTTAATCATGAAGGGATGCTAGATTTTGTCAAAGGCTTTTTCTACATCAATTGAGATGATCCTGTGTTTTTTGTCCTCCAGTCCATTTATGTCTTTTATGACATTTACTGATTTTTGTAGGTTGAACCATCCCTGCATCTCTGGTCTGAATTTTCTCATGGTGGATGATCTTTTTGATGTGGGTCTGTATATGGTTTGCAAGTATTTTGTTGAGAATTTTTGCATCTGAGTTCATTAATGATATGGGTCTGTAGTTTTCTTTTTTGGTTGTGTCCTTGGTTGGTTTTGGTATTAGAGTGATGCTAGCTTTATAAAAGGAATTTGGGAGAGTTCTCTCTGCTTTTATCTTTCTGAACAGCTTGAGTAATAATGGTTGTAAGTCCTCTTTAAATATTTTATAGAATTCTGCTGTGAAACCATCTGGTCCTGGGCTTTTATTAATTAGGAAGTGTCTTATTACATTTTCAATTTCTTCATATATTATGGGTCTGCTTAAGCTGTCAATATCTTCTTTAGCTTTGATGATCCCCCAGATTGCAGATATTCATCCATTTCTCTTAGGTTTTCAAGTTTGGTTGGGTATAGGTTTTGAAGTACTCCCATATGATTGTTTGGATCTTTTCATTGTCTGTTGTGATATTTCCCATTCATCACGAATTGTATTGATTTGAGTTGCTCTTTCTTTCTTTTGGTTAACTGGGCTAGAGGTCTGTCCATCTCGTTTATTCTTTCAAAGAACCAACTTTTGGATTCATTTTTTTTTGTATTGTTTTACTTGTTTCTATTTCACCGATTTCTGCTCTGATTTTTGTTATTTCTTCCTGTCTGTTGCATTTAGGGTTCATTTGCTGTTGTCTTTCAAGTGATTTTAGCTGCAGTGTTAGCTCATTTATTTGGGCTCCTTCTATGTTTTTAACATGGGCATCCAAGGCTATAAACTCCCCTTTTAGGACTGCTTTTAAAGTGTCACATAAGTTTTGTTGTGGTTTACTGACATTGTCTTTTAGTTCCAGGAATGCATTTCTTTCTTTCTTTATTTCCTCCTTGATTCATTGATTATTCAGGAGTGTGGTGTTTAGTGTCCATGTGTTCCTGTAGGTAGCAGTGCTTATCCTGGTATTGATATTGAACTTTATTGCACAATGGTCTGATAGAATGCATGAAATTATTTCTTTTTTTTGTATTTGTCAAGGGTTTTTCTGTGACCAAGGATGTGGTCAATTTTGGAGAATGTTCCATGGGATGCTGAGTAGAATGTATGCTCTCTTTTGTTTGGGTGGAATATGGGAAGATGTCTGTGAGGTCCATTTGCTGTATCATATTGTTCAGTTCAGATGTCTCTCTGTTTATTCTTTGCCTGGTTGATCTCTCCACAGGACTCAGTGGGGTAATGAAGTCCCCTTCTATGAGTGTGCTGGGGTTAATCTGTGCCTTGATGCCTGTAGAGCAGTATTTATAAATATTGGTGCACCAGAGTTTGGTGCATATATATTCATGCTTGTGAAGTCTTCATGGTTAATTTTCCCTTTAATAAGGATATAATGGCTCTGTCTCTTCTACTTGCTTCTACTTTGAAGTTTATTTTGTCTGATATTAAAATAGCAACTACTGATTTTTTAGTACCATTTGCTTGGAATACTTTTACCCATTCTTTCACTTTAAGTTGGTGCCCATTCTTGAGGGTGAGATATTTTTTTAGACAGCATATTGACCAATTATGTTTCCTAATCCATTCTCCCAGTCTATGCCTTTTGGTTGGGGAGTTAATCCATTAACATTTAAGTTTATAGTTGAGATATGTGTGTTGCTTCCTTTTGTCTTATTATCCATTTGCTTTTTTAGTCTAGGTTTTTACTTCTGCAGTTCTGCTTTCATTAATTTCTCATTCAAGGTGTCTGGGGCTAGTTGCTCCCCTCCTCTGTTCTTTGAATTGCTTCAGGTATTCTCTGAAGGGTTGGATTTCTGGACATGTATTCTTTTATCTTGTATATATCATGGATGATTTTTCTCATTCCTTCAACTAGAATTGACATTTTTGTTGGGTATAGTAACCTGAGTTGGCATTTATAGTCATTTAGCACTGGGTAAACTTTGCTCCAGGTTATTCTTGCTTTCATAGCTTGCACTGAAAAATCAGCTGTAATTCTGATAGGTTTGCTCTCATATTTGTTCTTTTTATTTTTCTTTTGTGGCTTTCAGAATTTTGTATTTGTTTTGGGTGTCTTGCATTTTAACCATGATATGGCAAGTGGAGTTTTTTCTCTGGTCCAGTCTATGTGGTGTTCTATGTGTTTCTCATATTTCTATGGGTTTGTCTTATTTTAGTTTGGGGAAATTTTCATCTATTATTCTGTTGACAATCTTACCAATACCATTCTCTTGGGATTCTTCTCCATCCTCTATCTGTATGATACGGAGGTTTGATCTTTTCATCGTGTCCCACATTTCCTCACTGTTCCACTCTTGTGTATTTTTAAACTTTTTGTAATCTTTACTTGAACATTTTAGGTGTTCTGTGTTATCTTCTAGGTCTGATATTCTTTTTTCTGCCACCTCCATTCTGCTTCTGAGGCTTTTACCCATTAATTTGTTTTGATTGGATGAGTGATCTATTTCCTTTTTCATTTCATCCTGTGTTTTCTTTATTATTTTCAGTTCTTGTTGGAGCTTCTCAATCTTTTCTTGTAGCTCCTTGTTTTGCTTATTGGTTTCCTTTTTCATTTCAGTGTGGGATCTTTTCAGTGTTTCTACTTCCTTCAGGGAGTTTGTCATTGTCTCCCTCTAGGTCCTTTCTGAGCTTTTCGTTCTCTCCCCTTAGTTCTATGATTTCTTTGAATATATATGTGATTGTTATTCTACGATCTGTGTCCTGGGCTATCTCTATTGAGATCCCATTGTAGGAGTCCTCCACAAGCTCTACAGAGTTTGGTGTGGGGTTATTCTGGGCATTTCCCATACTGTTCTTTCACTGTGCTCTTGGCATGTCATTTAACTTTTGCCTATATTATGATGTGAATCTCAAATGCTTCTTTGCTGTGTTGAAGAATTGCTTTCCTTGATTCCTTCAGGTGCCTTCATTGTAGTCACCTTATTTATGGAGTGTTGACTTGTTTAGGTTTCAAGCTTTCAATTTTGATTATATACTGAAAGGTATATTTCACTCTTCCCTTTCTGTTACACAAGAAGTGGGTGGGTAACAGTCCAGTTGACACCTTCTGAGCACTGTACATCTTCTGCTGCCAGCCAGTTCTTCTAGGTTGGTTGTAGGGCTTATTGGAACCTCCCTCTGGAGTTCCAGTTGGTGGACGGGTGGGGGGGTTGCTTGCTTAGCCTGTGCTCTGGTACCCAGTTCTCTGGTGAGGGCCAGCATCCTCTATGAAACACAGGCTGATACTGGAACGTCACGTCCCAGGGTGCTCTGCTCCCGGCTGACATGCCTGCTGACTGGCCCGCACCCTGTACCCCAGCTCTTTGGCATGGGCCAGCAGCCTCTATGCAACACAGGCTAGTGATTGGAACCTCACTTCCCAGAGTGTTCTGCTCCCGGCTGACAGGCTGACACTGTACTTAGCTTTCATACTAATTAACCATTATTTTTCTTACCTCTCTCATCCTCTCTATAGATCTCCCTCCTCTTTCAGTTAAAGTTTCTGAATTTCCCTCATTCCCCATTTTGATAATGACTTCCTCCTGTTAATTTCCTCTCTCATTCTTCTCTTCCCCACTCCCTCTTATGATTCCTTTCCATTTTCCTGTCTCCTGCCAGGAGATAGATAGATAGATAGATAGATAGATAGATAGATAGATAGATAGATAGATAGATATCTCATAGGATTCAGAGCTAGAATCCTCCATTTAGAGAGTATGTACACCTTTTTTTTTTCCTTTTCCTTAGTGTGGTTTACCTTACTGGGAAAAACAATTTCTTATTCCATCAATTTGTCTGCAAATTTTAGGATTTTGGGTTTCTTTTTTTTTTATTGATGCTTTGTGTATTTCATACATCATTTTCCAATTCAGTTCAGGCATATTTCCCTTTCCCTTTGCCCGTACCCCCAACCCACCCAGATCATGCATTTTGCCATAACTGTCCTGCATCTTTCTCTCAGTTTTTTTTTTTCATTTTTTAGCTATAAGTGATGATCCATGAGTACAAGCATCCTTCATATGAAACCAATTTTCAGGCTGTTGTGCCAAAACCCCCACAGCCCGACCATCCAGCGGGGTGTGAGGGGTTGTATTTTCAATCAAGTTGATCAAATTAGTGTCCAGACTACATTGCTGTAGTTTAACCATTCACCCCAATTGCAGCCCTTACATTTTACCACGCCCCCTCTTCCGCATATTGTTCCCTAGGCTTAGAAAATGGGCACAGGTGGATGAGAAGCAAAACAGTCCACTCTGTCTGGGGCTGTTGTCTTGGACTCTGGTCAATTCTGGCTGTTTCATTTCATGGGCTGACAGTTTGTCCAGGAATAACCTTTCGATCCTACTAATGAAGCACAAGCAATTAGATATATAGGTATTTAAACAGCACTAAGAGTTATGGCTGGTTACTTTGGTATAGACACATATGTTTGGATGATATGTTAATCCATGAATTACATTTTTTCCTGTTAAATATGACAGGGTCTTACTGTGGCTTATAACATCTCCTAACCTGTAGAGGATGTAAGCTTGTGGCATCAGCCATGGGTTATTCCTCCAAGGAGAGAGCCAATAGCCAATTAGGTTTGGGATATACAGGCATATGGCTGCCTCTGCTGCACAGTATTTCCAGGCAGGTGAGGTGTAGCTGGTGCTGA
>VZQC01006352.1:691849-702802 GCA_009823505.1 Rhizomys pruinosus | reverse complement strand
GCCCCTCTGGTCCCAGCGCAAAAGAGATGTAGGACGGTCCCGCCCACGGCCCCCTACCTGCGGCAGAGGCGGCAGATGCCTGCCCACGTAACTACCCTCGCCCGCACCAAGGTGCAGACCTCTAGCACCGGCCCTTCTGGTCCCCGCGCAAAAGAGACATAGGACGGTCCCGCCCACGGCCCCCTACCTGAGGCAGAGGTGGCAGATGCCTGCCCAGGTAAATACCCCCGCCCGCACCAAGGTGCAGACCACTAGCACTGGACCCTCTGGTCCCAGCGCAAAAGAGACGTAGGACGGTCCCGCCCACGGCCCCCTACCTGCGGCAGAGGCGGCAGCTGCCTGCCCAGGTAACTACCCCCGCCCGCACCAAGGTGCAGACCTCTAGCACCGGCCCTTCTGGACCCGGCGCAAAAGAGACGTCTGGTTTCAAGTTTTGTACCCATGAATATTAGTAGTCATGATGACAGTACCGTGCTGAATGTTTTGTTTTATGTTGATACCCACTACTGAGAATCCAGCAGAAATACTTGTGATTAATTAAGTTAAATATTTTATCACCAAAAGGAAAACTGAACGATGAGGAGCACTGGCACACTCCAGTAAGAATTTGGAATTATCCTAGGATTTGAATTTATTTTAACTAAATCAAGAGCAGTCACAAGGAAGTACATATCTCTTCTAGAGTACATTGCAGAAAGAATGAACAGCATAGGGAAGAATGTATTGAACAACATTAAAATTGTTATGGGTAATGAAGTTCAGTGATTCATCTTAGCTGAGAGAAATATTCTGTAACCATTATTTTTCAAAGGGGCTTTCTTTTGTTACTTCTGCTTAAATTTCTATCTCAGTAGCATCATAGGGTGGTCTTATTTTTGTCTTTTTTCATTAAATTCAGAGAGAATCACTGTTTGATGTTGATAAACTGTGAAATTATGCTGAATAAAAATCTACTAGAGTCTATCTGATAACAACAAAACCAACTGCCAGCTGTAAATTCTTAAAATTGTATTTTTTCTCACACTTAGAGATGTTCATGCTGTGATCTATCCAATCTGTTGTGCCAGTTCTCAAGCTTTCACTGTCAGGAGTTGATTTAAAAAAAAAGAAGTTATTATTATTGGCTTTAAAAATCAACTACAAATTAATGTTTAACCTCAAGGCATTCTTCAGTGCTCTTCAGTAATAAAAATTGTGTAATTCTTATTGAATTTCTTTGTATTGACTGTGCAATGCATTGTAATCATTTTATCATTCTTTGAGGGCATATTTTAGTCACAGAATATCTTGCTCTTACTAAATGAATGAATGTATGAATTAGTTGAAATCTGAAGTACATGTCTTCATAAAAATTAAAACAACAACAGCAATAATAATAACAAATAAAACACTTTCTAAACTCAAGTGTTCCTTTAGGCTGTTAAATGCACCGGTGAATTTACGTCTAAACCCTCATCACAGAAGAAAGTACCCATTTTCCTATCAAAGCAACTAGGTCTGCTGATTTGAACCTGGTGAAACTGAACCCGCCGTGTAGCATTTTCTTACCAATCCTTTCCTCTAGGACATGGGCTCGATTCCTAGCACCCACATGGTGGTTAAGAACCATCTTTAACTACAGTTCCAGGGGAATCTGATGCCCTCTTCTGACATCTGCAGCATTGCACGACATGGGTGCACCAACCTACATGCAGACAGTACACTCATATACATAATTAAATTAAAAAAACAACTTTAAAAAAAGAAATCCACCACTGTGGAAATCAGTACTTAACTGATACTTCGAAATTTTGTACATGCTACCAGAATTATCTTGGCCAATGAGTCATAAAAACATGATATATTCATGTATTAACATTCCCTAGAGGAACAGAACTATGAGGGTAAATATATATTTAAAGGAGTCTCTTAGATTGATTGGCTTTTATGATACTATCTGGATACATACTGCAGAGGCTGAGTGCAATGGTAACTGATCTACCCAAGAGAATGCAAGCCTAAACAGCCAAAATCTGGTGCACAGAAGATTTCGGGAGAGCTACTGGAGCTCGCGCCACACTGGAAACATAAAGAAGCTGGGATGTGATGTCAGTAAAGAATATCAATTACTGGACTGGAGAGATGGCCTAGCGGTTAAGAGCGCCGACTGCTCTTGCAGAGGACCTGGGTTCGATCCCCAGCACCCGCATGGCGGCTGAGAACCATCTGAAACTCCAGTTCCAGGAGAACTCCAGTTCCAGGGGAAACTGAGACCCTCTTCTGACCTCTGCGGCATTGCACGACATGGGTGCATGCACAGACTTGCATGCAGACAGTACAGTCATACACATACAGAAATAAATAAAATTAATAAAAAAAATTTTAAAAAAGAATATCAATTACATCAACAGAAGGACCAGCCGAAACAAATATGGGATGAACTAATGAATAAGGTAGGTGAAGTCACCAGAAAGATATGAATACCAACAGGCAAAAAGCAATAGCATTTCTCTTGAACTTCATTTTATCTAGGCTATCACTTAAGACATGGTCTCCATTTAGATTGGGCCTTCTTCACATCAATTAACCCATTGAAGAAAATCCTTCATAGATATGTACAGAGGCTGGACACTTCATTATTCCAGATTCAATCTGACAATGAAGGTCAACCATCAAAATTTGTTTTCTTGAATTTCTGATTTACTCAAAATCATTTGTATCTCAAAATCAATATTTTCTGAAACTCTGTTATCTTAAATGTTGTTTTCTCCTCCTCTAAGTTCAGTTCATTAAAATATACTGGTTTCCTGTCTCAAAGTCTTTCATTGTGGCTTTCATTTCTACAGAGATTGTAACCATCAAATCCCAAACATTATCACATCACATAGAAGTCATTTCATTTTTTGTGATGGTACCCAGAGTTTTCTATATCTAAGTAATTGTTTTACCTTTATATTAGTCTTCCCATCTACCTCAATAAGAGTCCCTTAATTTTCCAAAGGAGTCAAATACACCTAAAAGTGCATGAACATGTTCTTTTTTGATAATAATGATTTCTTCAAAAGAGTATTGATTCTTGTTATTTTAACTGAAGAGCCTTATAACTCAACCAGGCTCAAACATACATCATTCACTGATGATATATTTAGTTCTCATATTTTGCAAAATTAAATCTCCTACAGTCTTAATATCTGTCCATTCTTTCCCTTGGTGATTTTTCTTATTTGCTGCAGATTTTTTTATTTTATAACATTTCATGTGTTATTTTTATGAGTGCTTTCAAATATTGGCACATAGTGACAGTCCTTTTATTTCTCTTTTATCTAATTACAGACTACTGACATTGATCACGTAAACTAGCTTAAATTTTTCATTCTCATAATTTCCTCATTTAATTAATTCTTTGACTCAAAATTTACTTTCTCTTTTCTTTTTTAAACTTACTACTAAAGGAGGACTCATTTAATCAAAAGATAATATATGTTATGTATTTTGTTCTTTCCTTAGTGAAAAATATAGGGTTCATTACCCATCTTAGAAAATGAAAAACTATTATTGCATCAACCATTCAAAATTTTGTGTTAACATACTTTTGGATTTGAAAGACAATGAAAGAGGGACAGAGGGGTTCCAATTCTCTTCATTTCTCTGTTTGGGAGTAGATCTCAACTACTTCAATGTCTAAATTGTACTGCAGAGCAAGAAATTAAATATGTTATTTTGGTACTCAGGCTTTGTAAGTTACAAGCCAATTGTAGAAACTCAGAACTCTTTCTTTGACAAAGCCCAGTACTTATACCATTTTGAAAGTTAGTGGGTACTTAAATAACTGAGATACATGAATTCATAAATGTTGGGAACTTTCATGTAAGAGAAGTATTCCTTTGTTTGTAATCCCAGTGCTTTGGAAACAAATATTAGAAGATCCCTGTGGGTCACCGGCCAACCTGTCTAGCTTTCTAGTTTCTTTGATGGATTTTAAGCCAGTGAGGGACTCTGTCTCAAAAACAGAAAAAAAAAAAAACAACCAAAAAAGGGGCTATGGCTCCTAAGGAATGACACCAGAGTATGTCCCCTAGACTCCAAACACATGCCAACACTTCTGAGTGCACACATGTCCATACACACACACACACACACACACACACACACACATACTCACACACACCATGAACATACCCAACTACATACTACATATCCTTAATCTGTGTATGTCTAAATACCAATATCAGAAAAGATGACAAATTTAGCTATGTATTGTTTTGCTTGGAAGTAATGCAAACAAAGAGAGGTAAACTGGATACATCATTATTTTCTGTGCTTTTGACATTCCTTTATGCTTTCACAATACAGTCTTCAGAATTTGAATTATCCTGAGGCATTGCACTGTCCTTTCCAGAAAGAATTTATTCTTATTCTTCTGGCTACAACCCAGTCCCCTTAGTAAATTCCCCCACCAAACCAAAATGAATAATAAAGTGTGTTCTCTATGCTACTCAGTTCCCACATGTCTCTACCCACCCATCTTCTGTTCCATAATGAAAAAATAAACCTACATACAATTCTTGCATTTTATGGTAGATTTTATTTAGAATCATATACTTTCATTATAATTTTCTTATAATTTCTCATAATTATGCTCTGATATCAGAAATAGCCATTTTTTTCTGAAAAGTAGTCAGGACAGAAATTTCTATTCAAAAATTAATTTGGCATCACTCTAAAAAGCACTTATAATTTGAGAAATTATTACTTAAATTCTTTACTATATTGTTGAATTATTCTTTGTTCATACAAAAAGAAAACACTATATTTGCTCTAAGACATCAGGATACATAAGAAAATACATGAGAAAAGTTTGAGTCAATTATATATACATAAAACAGGGAATTTTCAGTAGATAAAATACTTCAGCCACCATTCAAGTACAGCATTGGGGGGAGGGATCTTATGCATAACTGGTATTCACAAAATAGTGCTGTGTTGGGAAATAAATTAATATTGATTCCCTAAAACGGACCTAGAAAGTTTTTGAAAGCATTCAGAGTTAGAAACTCTGAAAATATATCCTCTGTTATCAGGGGTAGAAAATGTCCAGTATATATGATAATATAATAGTTCTAAATTAGTAAAAACTGCAATATATAGATATAGATGATATAGATGAGATAGAGATAGATAAAGATTTTTATATCACTATGGATTACTATGTCTCAAATAGATTCTTTTCTAGTTATTTTTTTCTTGTTGTGAATAAAACACGTAGCTAAAACCTACTTGCAGCTGAAAGGGTTTATTTCATGAACCAGGGAAGCCAAGGTAGAAACTCAAGGCAGGAGCTTGAATCAGAAACCATGGAAGAACAACTCCTTAATTTCCCTGATTTGGTCAGCTCCTTTACTTATGGAGTCCCCTGGGCCCTCCTGTCCAGGTTCTACACACAGTGGGCTGGACCCGCCTCCATTAGTTAGCAATCAGGAAAAGTGCTCCAAAACATGTCCACAGGCAATATGATAGAGGGAATTGCTGAAACTCAGTTCCTTTTTCCCAGGTGATGGTAGTTAGTCTCATCTTGACCAAAACTAATAAGCACACACATTTTCCGGCCTTATGATTGTCTTAAACATTCATTTTTCAACCTCCACATTATATTTACATATGTTCCATAAATAGTACAATGAGAAAATGTGTGTGAGGAATGAACATTTATACACAATATGAATGAGTATAGGCTATGTCTCCTTGGGAAGAGATATTAATGTTTATACTAGCCTGGTGAAGTGCATATAGCTTATTTTTTAAATATCTGAGGCTATACTTTTTTTTAAATTATATTTATTTTTGTATGTGTATGAGTGTACTGTCTGCATATAGGTTTGTGCACCCATGTCATGCAATGCCGCGGAGGTCAGAAGAGGGTCTCCGATTCCCCTGGAACTGGAGTTCTCCTGGAATTGGAGTTACAGACGGTTCATGTGGGTGCTGGGGATTGAATCAGGGTCCTCTGCAAGAGCAGTCGGTGCTCTTAACCGCTAGGCTATCTCTCCAGCGCCAAGTGTATATAGCTTCTTATGAACGTCATTTATTTATTTATCAAAACTAGTCCCGTGTCCCCCCCATCCCCCCACACCACCAGAGCTCATTCATTCTGCCAAACATGCTTTTCATCTCTTTCTCAGTCTTTCTCAAAATTCTCCATGTGGAAGTTGACTCTTGAGCAGAAGTTCACTGTTTCAGTCAGTTCTTTGATGCAGTCCTTTCTGCTGTTGTTGTTGTTGTTGTTGTTGTTTCCAAAAAGCATCACTCCCAACAGCTTTGGACAAAAGCTCAAGGGGCCGTGCACAAGAAATACTTACAAGTAGGGAATTGGCACTAGCATCCACAGATGAGGGATACCATTCATCGTTTGTTTTTCTGGGATTGTGTTACTTCACTCAGCATTATGTCCTCTAGCTCCAGCCATTTTCCTGCAAAGCTCTGATGTCATCTTTCTTTACTGCTGCATAGAACTCCATTGTGTAGATGTACCACATTTTCTCTATTCCCTCATCAGTTGAGGGGCATTTGGGTTGGTTCCACCTCCTTGCTATTGTGAAGAGAGCTGAAATAAACATGGCCGTTCATGTATCTCTGCGGTGGGGTGAGTCTTGAGGGTACATACCTAGGAGTGGTATGGCTGGGTCGGGTGGCAAGTTCATTCCAAGACTTCCAAGAGTTTTTCACACTGCTTTACATAGTGGCTGCAGGATTTTACATTCCCACCAGCAGTGGATTAGTGTTCCCCTTTCCCCACAACCTCTCCAGCACTTGGTATCATTTTTTTTCTTGATCCTAGCCAGTCTTATTTGAGCAAGATGATATCTTAAAGTGGTTTTGATTTGCATTTCTTTAATGATTAGTGATGTTGAACACTTCTTAAGGTGTTTCTCAGCCATCTCTAACTTCTCACTTGTGAAGTCTCTTTTCAGCTCTTTGCTCCATCGATTGAGTGGGTCATTTGTTTTCTTTCTTCTTTGTTTTTTGAGTAGTTTATATATTCTGGAAATCAATGTTTTGTCAGATGTTTCTGTGTTGAAGATTTCCTTCCACTCTGTGGGATTTCTCTTCAGTTCCTTAAAATTTTCTTTTGAGGTACAGAAGCTTTTGAGTTTAATGAGGTCCCATTTGTCAATTGTCCACCTCAATTCTTGCGAAGCTGGTATCTGATATAGGAAGTCTTTTCCTATGCCTATGTTTTGTGGTCTGCTGCCAACTTTTTCTTCTATCGCCTTCAGAGTTTGGGGTTTCACGTTGAGGTCTTTGATGGATCTGGAGTTGACTTTTGTACAGGGCGAGAGGTAGGGGTTTAATTTCATTCTTCTGCAAGTGGTGATCCAGTTTTGCCAACACCACTTGCTGAAAATGTTGTCTTTTCTCCATTGCGTCTTCTTGGCCCCCTTGTCAAATATGAGATGGCTGAAATTGTATGTGCTAAGGTTTGGATCTTCGGTTTTGTTCCACTGGTCAACAGGTCTGTTTTTGTGCTAGTACCAGGCTGTTTTTATGACTATATCCCTGTAATATAGTTTGAAGTCTGGTATAGAGATCCCCCTGTGTAGCTCTTTTCGCTCAGGGTTGTTTTGGCTATTCGGCATCTTTGTTTTTCCAAATGAATTTTAGGACTTTTTTTCCAAGCCTGTGAAGAAACTCTTAGGGATTTTGATTGGGATCGCATTAAATCTATGCAAGAGTTTTCTTAGAATGGACATTTTTACTATGTTAATTTTCCCAATCCATGAGCATGGGAGGTTGTCCCATATTCTGATGTCTTTTTCAATTTCTTTCTTTAAAGGTTTAAAATTTTTTGTTGTAGAGATCTTTGGTGTCTTTGGTTAGGTTTGTTCCTAGGTATTTTATTGTTTTTGAAGCTATAGTGAGTGGGAAGGTCTGTTTGAATTCTTTCTCCAGTTTCTTGTTCTTGGTGGAGAGGCCATTGATTTTTTTAGGTTAATTTTGTATCCTGTCACTTTGCTGAAGCTGTTAATGGTTTCTAGGAGTTTTCTGGTGGAGCTTTTAGCATCCCTTAAGTAAACAATCATATCATCAGCAAATAGCGATAGCTTGACTTCATGAATGTCTATATTTTGAAATTATTTATTATGCCAATTCATTCAATGTACCAGTCACAGAAATGGGAAGGGAATTGCTTTCCTTTGCACATTACAAGGAGCAAAGTGAGGGTCAGTCAATGGAAAACATTTGAGAAAATACAAAATATAAGCAACTGTCTGAACAGATTTCTTGAGATCACACTGTTGAAGACTGACAAGATGATAACATATTAAGTATGATTAGACACCAAGGGTGCTGTTATTCCATAAACCAGTTTAGAAGACTTCTTGTTCAAACTGTTTCTGCAAAGACCAGGAGGGAAGCACAATGTGTGATCTTCAGAAACAGAAGTATCTGACTGAAGTTTTGGCCAGAGTAGTAAAAAGGTGGGTTTTTTTGTTGTTGTTTTGTTCTTGTTTTGTTTTGTTTTTTAACATGTGTATTCACTCCTTATGGCACATAATAGTCAAATTCCTGAAGCAAATTTGGTATCTTTGAATTAGAGACAGAAGGCAATCAAAAAGCTACTGTAGCTAGAAAATACATTAGCTGTCTTAAAGAATTCTTAATTGTCCATGTGTTACCTACTTCATAGAAAATGAATATCAACTGAAGCAACACTAACTAAATACTGTCAATGTAAGTTTGGTTTCTTATGTGGGCATAGAGTGAAATGTATACATTGATTTGGTTTCAATGATTTGTCTTGCAAGTCTCCCTTGGAAATCTCACTTCCACGCTTTTCTTTAAATCAGCATACATAAAATTCTTCCAAAATTCCAAATATTTTAGTCATTTATCAAGTTAAAGTGTGAATATATTGTAAGGATAATGCTAATCAAAATAAGTGAAGTCAGAGAAAATAACCTATTAACAAATCAAAAAAGTTTCAAGGTTTTGGTTTCATTGAGATTGTCATCAAATTTAACATTATCTTCTTGAGCAATCTGAGAGTAATTATGTAAAAGAAAATTAAAATCTTAAAAGAAAATGCTAACCTATACTTTCAGCCTAGGGTCAGCAACATGGGTTCTAAGTATCTTAAATGGAAAAACTCTGAAATTTTCTTGAGGTTAAGAAGATCTGGAAACTGATAGGGAAAGTGAAAAAGATTTTGACTAAATGAATTTTTTACTGTCCTTGTAGGAGGGAAACAAAAATGACTCACCGATTTTAATAAGCCTAAGTTTCATTTAAGGAATCTTCATGATTCATCTTCATTTATTTGTTTTCTGTTATGAAACTCCTCATAATATTGTTCCCAAAAGAAAAGACAAAAATGATAATGAGGAGATGAATATATAAAAATAGTTACTGGAATAATTATTTTAAAGAGTTACCCAAGAAAGTTATTTTTGATAGTAAATTTGGATATATATCTGTCCCAGCTAAATCAACATATAGAAAGAAATAGATTTTATTTTCTCTACTGCTTTAAATATTTACATTTTATTGAAGTCACATATGTTGCTTAAAGTATAATTTATCTATAGACTTTCAAGATGGTAAGTTATCTCTGAATAACATGCAGCTTCTTATAAATAAAATTATTGTAAAATGTGTTTTTAAGTTGATAAATAAAAATGTTTTGTTTCCCTGGATTAGTGCATAGACTAGAAGTATCTTGTTTTCTCACTTGCTTTATTTTATTCCTTTAGTTATTTAATTGGGCCAGAAACACTGATTCATTATAATTTTGGTTTCTTCCATTGTCGTGTTTAACACTTTGTTTCAGCACATTTTTGCAAAAGTAGGTCATATGTCATGTAGGTGAAACATCCTGACTTCACTATTGCTTGACAGAGTTTTTAACATTCCTGGTAAATTGTTCCCTGGATTGAAGACTTTAAAAGTAGACACAGAGGCATGTGTTTTTTCATACACTATCATTCTAGCCTTTCAGAAAGTACTTCTGGGGGCTCGTTCCATGTATTAATGGTAAAGAGCACTGGCTGCTCTTATAGAGCATCAGAGTTTGGTTCCCAGCACCCTTATAGTAGCTAACGACAGTCCATAACATTGGATCTGATGCCCTCACAGGTGGACTTCAATACAGGCAAACACTCATACACATAAAATACTATGAAAGTAAAATAAAGAAAAAAATACTTCTGAAAATAACTGATTCACCTTTCCTTTCCCATTATGGTATTAACTAAATAAAAAGCAATGAAGACTGGTCATTAATAGGAAAAACATTAGAAGATTCTTGCTAAAACAAATTTACAAGATAAATAATTAGATTTTTGAATAGGCTGCCCTTTTTACATAATACCGCTTTTCTCGCTTCTGTGATAATTTTTACTATCTGCTTGGACGTCCGTCAAATTTTTCCTGAACATGGTATTACAGCATTAGTCCTGGAAATAAACTGGAAGGAAAATAATTGGCATGCTTTTCCTGGGATAGAATCAATTGTAAGACTCTTTCTCACCTTTTTCACCTCCTCAGCATGCTTTTTTTTGTGTGTGTGTGTGTCTTTTCGAGACAGAGTCTCCCTGTAGTCCCAGCTGTCCTGGAATTTACTGGGTAGACCAGGCTGACCTTTAACTTACAAAGATCAGCCTGCCACTGCCTTCCGAGTGCTAGGATTAAAGGCATGTGCCACCACACCCGGCTTCACTCCTTGGCATGTTTTAATAACAACTAAAAACACTTAAGAACCTGATATTGCTCACAATTGCAGCAAAGCTGGCATGTTCCACAAGCGCCATGTTATGTTGACCTTGTCAATTTTCTTCTCACATGAATCTATACTATTCTTCTGCCCTACTTTATCTGCTGCTTACAGGCTGGTGTGTTTATCTAGGATCCTTTTGTGAATACCCCCCAGTTATTTCTCTACTAATATATATATAATTTATAATATATATAATTTATAAT
>VZQC01006352.1:663149-691822 GCA_009823505.1 Rhizomys pruinosus | reverse complement strand
ATATATATATATATATATAATGATAGAACTTTTGAGAAAAGGAAGCTACTTGAAGTCTTTCTATGTTAAAGAGTGTTTGATAACCTATGGAAGTTTGTGAATTCTTGCAACTTGTTAGTAATGCAGAAGCTCAGTTCACACTGCAGACCTGCTGAATTAAAATATATCTATATGGAATTTCATAAGTTTCCATAGATAATCATTTAATTATATTAAAATATTGGAAACAATGCACTAGTCTCTTACTAGTGCTTTTAACCAATAAGCCAACCATCCTAACTCATTTTAAAATATTAATTTTCATTTTATTTTTACATGTATGAATATATCACTGCATGTATGTAAGTACAGCAATGTCATGCATTGCCTGTGGAGGTCAGAAAACGGTGCTGGATCCCCTGGAAGTGAATTTACAGATGGTTGTTACCAGCCATGTAGATGTTGGGACTTGAACCTGGGTCCTCTGCAAGAGCACCCATTGATTTTAACTGCTGAGGCAACTTTCTAGCTCCTATTCTTATTTTTAATATTGTATAATACTCATTAATATAAAATTTGGGTACATTAACTCCAAAACCTTAGCCTAGCTGATTTTGCACCATTTAACTAAGGTACAAATATATATTAAATATGATATTCCATGTTGTGGCTATAGTACCAAATTAAAATCTTCAAATAAAATAAATGGTACTAGATTGTTTAAAAAATAAAACGCTGAGCTGGGGCGATATTACAGTTGGTAAGTACCTCTCACTCAGGCATGAGAACTCAAGTTACGTATGCACAGCCATCTGTGATCCTAGCACTGCAAGTTTGGGCAGAAGAAATCAGGTGGATCCCTGGGCCTCTATGTCTAAACATTCTAGCTTGTCAGTGAACATGGGAGATCCTATCTCAAAAACTAAGGTGGAGAATGATCAAAGTAGACACCCAGTATCGAACTCTCGCCTCCATACACACATTCCCACAAATACTTTGCACATATACTCACACAAACGCACATGTACTACACAGAAACACACTCTGCTAGATAGCTTTCATTTCAAATTCACGTCTGGGTTGAGGGAGCCTCAATTGGGGAAGTGCCTCCATTTGACTGGACTGTGACCATGCCTTGGAGTATTGTCTTGATTGTTGAGCATTGTAGGAGGGACCCACCCATTTTGGATTGTGCCACTCTTGGGCACGTTGTTGTATAAAGAAAGCAGGGTGAGCATGGGCCAGAGAGCAAGCCAGTTGAGAAGTGTTCCTCCATGGCCTGTGCTTCAGCTCCTGCCTCCAGGTTCCTGCCCTGAGTTCTTACTTTGGGCTCTCTGAGTGATGAACTCTGACCCAGGAGATGTAAGACAAATAAACCTTTTCCTCCTCAACTTGGTATTGGTCAGCGTGCTTTGTCACAGCCATGGAAAAGCAAACTATAACACACACACATACACACACACACATACACACACAAACATACACTAATCACTGAGGAGTGCTAAGGAACATAATTTGAAGAGTGGATTGGTAAGATTTCTTGGGAAGAATATAATACCACATTATTTTCTTACTTATTGGTCCCCACTAAATCAAATTAATTTAACCTCAAAACTAATTGAGAAGAGATTTAAGGGAGTGAAGATTCTTGTATGTGCTACTTGTGGCTTTCATATGGCATTGGACTGATATATAGTGTCTAATCAGAAATCGCTGAATCTAATTTAGACACTGTAATGAGTTCTTTGGTACCAAAAGTAAAGAGATTAAAACATATATGTAAGGATGAGGCCTCTTCTGGCTAGAGAAGGACCCGAATTCCACCATCCATATAACTTCTTTTGAGGAGCCGGGATGGATGGAGTTTTCTGTTCGCTGAACAAAGCCCCATATCCTGAGGGCTCCCTTTTGTTGTATGGAGCTGATGTCAAACTTCCAATATCCTATATACACACCTGGGAGTTCTTTTGCCCTGATAGGAGCCAAATGGGCTCATGCGTCACACCCTCCAGCCTCCATTTCCCTGTCAGGAACACAGTAACTTTAGTATATAAACCTGTGTTTGTTGCCAATCAACCAAGTCATTTTCCTGTGGAATTTCTCCCAGCCTTGTTCTTGAGTCCGTCCTTTCCTTGTTCTTTCTTTTGGGCTTCCCAGTACCTTCTCCCTCTCCCTCCCTCCCCCTTCCTGCCCCTCCTTTCCAGAGCTAAGACCCATGTAGCTGACCAGCTGGCTGGAGCAATCGGCAGACTCTGGTCAAAGGGAGGAAGAACTGGAAAGGCTACATTATAATAAAGGCACATTCCAAACTTTTACCACTGAGAATAATCTGTGCTGCTCTTTTTTCTCCACAATTAAACACATCTAAAATATTCTTAACTAAGAAAACCAGTTGAGAGGGAAAGGAGACTGCCAAAATTTGATGCCAATTTTCCACCATAAATATCAATTCCTTTCTCAAAACTGAGTTTACAGGACTCACTAAAGTAAAGGAGAGCTTGACAGAGTTTCACCTGGATCCCAGAACAAGGAAGGCAGGAAAGAATATAGGGCTTCACGCTTTAGGTTTGGTTATATTAAAATTAAGAGTGCCGACTGCTCGTACAGAGGACCCGGGTTCAATCCCCAGCACCCACCTGGCGGCTGAGAAATGTCTGTAACTCCAATTCTAGGAGAACTCCAGTTCCAGGGGAATTTGATGCCCTCTTCTGACCTCTGTGGCATTGCACGACACGGGTGCACAGACCTACATGGAGACAGTACATTCATACACNGTTAAGGTAGGAAATGCTTACAATTGAATTTAGTTTCTTACATAAAATTGTTGATAATTTTAGTTGATTAACACATTCCAAAGAAAACAATTTCTTAGAGGTAATAGTTAAATATATATTTTCTTGCTTATTAAAGTAAGTGCCATTTTATGATCTCGTTATCTTGGGATGGGGATGGAATTAATGGGAGTTTAATGGATAGCTGTTTATTCCTGGAGTGGTGCTAATGCTCTGAAGTTAGATTATGGGGTGGTTGCACAACCGTTTGAATGTGCAAGACCAATTAAATCATACATTTTTTGCAGTGAATTTTATGGTCTATGAATTATATCTCAATACATAGTAAATTGACAGTTTAAATAAGAGTATATTGGTTGGATGCAAGTACAAATCATTACATTAAATGATATAAGCCAGCCTCAAAAACACATATACCACATGTTTTCTCTAATATTTGGAAAGTAGATATAAATATATGTATGCATGTACTTATGTGTATATGTGTAAACTTGTATATCACAAAAAGAAAAGAGAGGTGGGAAACAAAGAAGGTATTGGAATATAAGTAAATGAATACAGATAGTGAAACTAACTTGTGAGGAGAAAATAATCATCTGCAAGAAGAAGGGCTCAAGGTGGAGGAAGTGATAAGAAATGAATGTATGAGAACAATGTTTAGTGATTTCTATGAAAATGTCATTATGCACCACATTGATTTTTGTTCTATGTAAAAAATACAATATTAAATGTGTGTTTGTGCTTTAAAATGAAGTAACAAGTATTGAAAATCAGTGGTCATATCCAAGAATACAGAAAATTTACACCTATTTTTTAAATTTCATAATTAAAATACCACCTTTGGGATTTTTTATTTTTATGAATAGATAGATAGATAGATAGATAGATAGATAGATAGTTAATTAGACAGATAGAGTTTCCTTTTAACAAAGATCCCCTGAGTATACTTTCATAAACTCTTCACTGTCCCAACAAATCGCTTCTTAAGTTCTTTTTCTCCTAATTTTATTTAGTTTTTATTTCTGGACAATGACTTTCTACGTATAATCAGGATGGTCAGCATGAACATGGGTTGGAAGTTTTTAAATAGGAGAAATATGCCAATGACTAAAAACTATGATACACTATCCATCTACAATGTTTACTGTCTATAAATCCTCTTTAAGACATTATGAGTCCTTCCCCCACCCATGTTGGAATTTCACATGGAGGTCTTGTGCACATAACACTACTATACTCTGAACTCATGGATACAAAAAACATGTCATATTTAGAAGACAGTGTCGCACCAAACTCCTTCCTGTCTCCTAGCTCTTAAATTATTTTTTTCTCTTCTGCTATTTTCTCTGAGTCTTCTTAGTTTGAGACAGATTTAATATTTAGAGTTGAGAACTCAGTATTCACTTGTTCTTAATACATGGACTGTTAGGCACTTTTGCAGTCAGATGTCACTGAATCCTGCTGAGGGAGACGGACCCCATTGGCTTTTCCCTGGGAAACTGGCACCTTTTGGAGGCACCAGCTGGCTGCGGAAATATTTATTCAATAGCCAAATCTGGGCAACTGGTTTCCCCTCACGTTTAGGCCAGAGAGCTGATGCCCCCCCCCTTAAGGCCTCACATCACTTAATAATTCCATAAGCCAGGGTTTGAATACCTTAAGACTCAAATTTCTGACTGGTGGCTGATATGCCATTCTCCAGTTTCACCTGGTAGCAAACAACCAAGTCTGATAGACTTACAATTATGCACATGTGGAATAACGGAGCAGGGATCTTGTTAGATGGTAAAGAAAATGAAGAATCCGTTTATTATATGCAGCAAATCACTTATATATGCAGAATGATGTCATCTCCCAGAGGCCAATCCCACTCTCCTGCATCACGGGCTGTATACATCACGTGGTGCTGCTCTCTCCCAAAGGGCAGGGTCAGATAGGGACACGCAGGTGGTGATTAAGATAATGCCGGTGGCCACATGTGTCCTACATTCCCTTACAATTGACCTCTGCATTAGCACATGCCTACTGAGAAGCACTATTATTCAGGTATGAACATTAATATATAGAAGACCGTTTGACACTCTATCCACTTTGCACAGCAAAAGTAGCATGTTTCCCACTAAGACATAATGACTTTTTAAGCCATAAGCTTTGACAAGCTTTTCAGTACCAGGCATGAGTTCTTCCCTTGGAGTGGGCCTAAAATCCATTCAGAAATCATCTGGACACCTCAAAACAATCATGTCACTATAGCTCCTGTGGACATATCTTACCTGGAAAGAAGGCTGGCATTATTGTTTGCAAGAATGATACTATGTAAGAACAAGGACGACTTTTCTCCTCAAGCAGCATGAAGAGAATATTCCTACATTTTTGAATCTGAACAGTAAGAAAGAAACTTCCAACTCAGTTCCACATTGCATTTCTTCATATCTTGCAATTGGAGAATATGGTGTCTTCAGCAAGAGTGTCTTATCAATTCAATTTTATAGGCAACCTATAGGAATTGCATCAACCTTATTTGTTTCAGGAGCTTATGTAGACCCCTGACAGCAAGTCATAAGGAAGTGACTTAAGCAAATCTTTATATTTCAAGCTTGGATACACATACAGAATGATAACATGTGATATTTATATTTATGGACTTAGTTTGCTACATTTAGTACCATATTTACAGTTCCATCCAATTCCATGGAAATTTCAAAATTTCATTTTTCTTCAGAGCTTAAATTCGACTGTAATAATCTGCCAAAATTTCGTTATCAGTTCTTCGTTCATGAACATCTAGGCTGATTCTGTTTTCTAGTTATTGAGTATTAAGCAGCATGAAACATGGAAAATGAAGCATCTCTATTGTAGGATAAAGAGTCTCTGAGTTATATAGCCAGAAGTGGGATATCTGGGTTATATGTCAGGTCTTTTTGTAACTATTTCAAGAATCTCCACAATGATTTCCATAGTGGCAACACCAGTTTACACTCCTATAAAAAGTAAATAATTGTTCTCCCTTTCCCAAAACTATGCCAGCATTTCTTTTCATGATGATAAAAATTCTTACTGTGGTAAAATGTAAATTCAATTCACAATTTTAAAAATAAATGTATTTTTAATTTATTGCTTGCTCACTTTAAATACATCATGGCATAACACCCAAATATTGCTTATTCTAGAAGGGCTAAAGCCTATATCAATAATACTCTAAAATAATGCTATCTTTTAGAGTTTCCTGGCCAAAAGCTCATGTCTTGCTGCTAAAAACACATCACAGAGACACAGAAGCCCATCTCTCATGTTCATTTCTTGTCTGAAAATTCTGTAGCCTTAATTCCTCATTTGAGTCCTGGCCTCGTGATTCTTCTCTGACAAGTATCTTACAAAACTTTCATGAATCTCTCCCCAAGCACTGTTGAGAAAAATCTTATGTTATGACATTACTTCTAGTCTCAGTGGGAGGGTGGGAATAATGGGGGTAACTGAGGCTGGAAAATGAATAGGGAGGAAGGAAGGTAAGAAGAAAGAATAGTGGTGATTGGATCTCGGGTGACTAGCCAACCCAGACTGTAGTGTGATGCCCCTAATACCCCATAAGAAATGCACATACACCCTCTGAACGTTTGTGCACAGGTATGTTGGGACAGCAAGATCCAAGAGACTCTCACAATCACACAGGCTATTGTCAAAGCTGTTGATTATCACTCAGAAGTAGAAAATAAGACCCTACAGCTCAAGGCAGGAAGTAGTTCAGAAATAATGCTTAGCATAACGGAGCATGAACTGATGGACTCCTTTTACCAAAAGTTTAGTGCCCATAATACTAAATAATATGCATACTTCTTTTTTTTTATGTATATGAATGTACTGTCTGCATGTAGGTTTGTGCACCCATGTCGTGCAATGCTGCGGAGGTCAGAAGAGGGTCTCGGATTCCCCTGGAATTGGAGTTCTCCTGGAATTGGAGTGACAGATGGTTCTCAGCCACCATGTGGGTGCTGGGGATCGAACTCGCGTCCTCTGTAAGAGCAGTCGGTGCTCTTAACTGCTAGGCTATCTCTCCAGCACCGATAATATGCATACTTCTTTTTTAAATTTTATTTGTTTATTTTTTTAAATTTTTATTGATGCTTTGTGTATTTCATACATCATTTTTCAATTCACTTCAGGCATATATCCCCTGCCCTTCCCTCCACCCCACCCCTACCCATGCCAGATCATGCATTCTGCCATAACTTTTCTGCATCTTTCTCTGCTTTTTTGTTTTGTTTTGTTTTATTTTCATTTTTTTAACATTAAGTGATAATTTGTAAGTACAAGCATCCTTCATGTAAAACCAATTTGCAAGCAGTTGTGCCCAAACCCACACAGCTCATGGGTCCCACCATCCAGCAGGGGGGTCTTGTATGTTCAATCAAGTTGGTCAAATGAGTGTCCAGTCTATATTGTAGTTTCTCCATTCACCCCAATCGCAGCCCTTACATTCTACCGCGCCCCCTCTTCCACAGATTGTTCCCTAGGCTTAGAAAAGGGGCACAGGTGGATGAGAAGCAAAACAGTCCACTTTCTCTGGAGCTGTTGTCTTGGTCTCTAGTCAATTCTGGCTGTTTTCTTTCATGGGCTGCCAGCTTGTCCAGGCATAACCTTTCGATCCTACTAATGAAGCACATGCAATTAGATATATAGGTATTTAAACAGTATAATATATAGCCTTTCGATCCTACTAATGAAGCACACGCAATTAGATATATAGGTATTTAAACAGTACTAATTGTTATGGTAGGTTACTTTGGTATAGACACAGATGTTTGGATGGTATGTTAATCCATGAATTACATTTTCTTCTGTTAAGTATGACAGGGTCTTCGTGTGGTTTATAACATCTCCTAACCATTAGAGGATGTAAGCTTGTGGCATCAGCCGTGGGTTATTCCTCCAAGGAGAGAGCTAATAGCCAATTAGATTTGGGATATACAGACATATGGCTGCCACTGCTGCACAGTATTTCCAGGCAGATGAGGTGTAGCTGGTGCTGACGGAGGAGTCTTGCTTGACTCAAGGAGACCTATATTTGCTTTATTGGTTTAGTGGCCTTTGGTAACACTCTCTGGCATTCCAGAGACCATCTGTATACTTGCAAGTGCGGTCTCCATACATCTTTCCCATGTTTATATCAGGTCTTTAACAGCAGGGCCTTATCGCCTCTAATATGCATACTTCTAAGGCAGAAAATGAATCAATGGTACATCCACCACTAAAACCTAATAACCATAATGACCTGCACAGCAAACTACCTATATTAGTGTAGTAATGGCACTGTTATTTGGGGGGTAATCAATATCTATGTAATTGGACTCAAAACCCTCTCAATGGGAGTGAGCTCATGAGTGTCACTGTAAACTCAACCAAATGCACAGGGCTGGAGAAGACATAGATCCTAGAGAAAACCCTATTGGTTTCATATCTCAGGATAAATGAAATTTCTTACCATATGATAAATATAGGATCTTATATTTACAGGCAAGCATACCATACACTATTCATTAAAGAAGCTTCTCTTTGCAACAAGTGGAGGCTACTGCAGAATCCCACAATTGGTCAGACACAGAAAATGTACATCTGAAATATGCTGAATCCTAGGAGATACATCTACAGTTGAACCTCTACACTAAAGACTCATAGGACATAGAAGGATGAGAGGCAGAGAGAAATTGAACTCATCCCTTATTTCTCACTAGTGAAGCTTCCTAACACAGTAGAGTTAAATGCAAACAGAAGACCAGAACTGGCCAAATTTCAAAAAATGGTTGCCCCAGAGTGTGTATCCCTGGATAGGACTCTTCCAATAAACCTCAACCACCCATGGGTCAGGGATAATTGTGGAAGACTAGGTGGAATGATTGTAAGAACAAAGATCAGTGCATGAATTTAGGGAAGCAGAGGCTTACCAACTATAGGAATCTGCCATATGTGAACTTTTGACAATGTTGGCATTAAGCATGGGACCCATCCCAACTCAGACAAGGTTCCAGAGTGGAGCAAGAGAAATGGATGGAGAATTTGCCCTGGACTGAGTTCTACTGGAGACTGATTACTGCTGGGTGAGGAAGAGTTTGCCTTACTTAAGATTTCACATGTGCTGACTAGACTGTATTTGCACAGAGGGACATCTGGGTTCAAAAGCATGACTGGAGGTCTGGAGAGATGGCCTAGCGGTTAAGAGCACCGACCGCTCTTGCAGAGGACCCGGGTTTGATCCCCAGCACCCACATGGCGGCCGAGAACCATCTGAAACTCCAATTCCAGGAGAACTCCAGTTCCAGGGGAATCCGACATCCTCTTCTGACCTCCGCGGCGTTGCACGACATGGGTGCACAGACTTGCATGCAGACAGTACATTCATACACATACAGAAATAAATAAAATTAATAAAAATATTTAAAATAGCATGACTGGATAGGACTTAACATGGATGGTGTAATACAGGAGTTCTGATGTATTGTTGGGGCATGAAAGAACTAAATTTGAATAGGAACCATTGTACCAAATTTAACAATGCTCAATAAAAATTATTTTTTGAGAATTGCATACATTAGTATTGTATATTCATCATTTCCCTTACTTCCAGGAAACCTCTAACTCGTCCCATGGACTTCTACTCTATTTCAATTTCTCTTCTTTGTATTTTATTTTTATTGTTACTTATACACACTATTTCATCTATATCTATTTATATCTGTATGAATATATTTCTATCCATCTCTTTATGCATCCATCTATCTATTATCTATCTATCATCTATCTATCTATTTATCTATCTATCTATCTATCTGGCTGGCTGGCTGGCTGGCAGTAATCATGTATATCTCTTTAAGGTTGCCTTTTTGATATTACATAACCTCGTGAGGAGCTCGTCCCTGGAGAAAACTGATTAGCACTCTCTTTGCATACACTGATTTCATATAAATATTCATCCTGAAGTGGGAGCCCATGAAAGTTCCGTCATATATTTTGTCATTAGACAGATCTTGTCATACTATGATACTATGGACATTTCATTAGTACAGCTTTCCTATAATGCATAAACTTGCAATAGACATTCTTCCCCTCTCACTTTAACATTATTCGATCCCCTTTTTCACAATATCCTGAGTCTTATGTGTAGAGTTTGCATTGACGATATATTACTTGGGACTTGTATCTCATAGTCATTTATTCTCTGTGCTTGATCAGTTGTGGAAATTTCTACACTTGTTTCAAAAAGAAGCTTTTTCGTGAGAAGTACACTAATTGTAAATATAAGCATAATTATTTAGACTATAGTGACACATTACATTGGTCTAGGGAAGTGACAGTAGTAGTTTCTTCTCTAAGGATTATAACCTCTCCATACATGTGCACTTAGCCATGTTTACAGTGCTACACATGAATTACCTCCCACTTAGCAGATCTCAAGTCCAATTAGACTGTTACTGATTGCCCCCAAGATAAATGAGAACCAATAGAGATAATATGCTGAGTCAGTTATTACTGTGGTTTATAAGCTTTACATCTAGGTAGAAAATTGAATGGTCTTCTCCCTTAAACTCTTGCATAGTACCTTCTAATACTATGAGAGTTAGTCTGTAGAATAGGCTTGCATGTCATATCTAGATTTCTTCAATTCTTATATTCAGTACTCAAGATTTTTATGTCTTCAACAATAGGGTCTTAGTTTTAAGTTCCGGAGGCAGTCAGACAGTGTTAACAGCCTGTATTATTTTAGTAGTCTCTTGCACCACTCTTATCAATAACATGAAGGTAATATTCCCTTGCCTGACACTCTGGCTTTTGATTATATANTGTGTGTGTGTGTGTGTGTGTGTGTGTGTGTGTGTGTGTGTATTCAACTGAGTATATAAAATTGAGTAGGGAGACAGTAAAAGGGGACAGATATGAGAAGCAATGAAAATATATGGCATGAAGTTCCCCCAAAATTCAATAAAAATGAAAAAAGAACATTAGTAATTTAAGATATGAAATTTTAGATTGCATAGTAAGGTGCTGTTGGAGATAGTGAATGGTTTGTGGGTATGATCAAAATACACCGTATGAAGTTATCAAATCAATAAAATTTAAAAAAAGAAATTGTTTCTAAAAATATTTTTTTTAATTTTTATTGAACTTTGGCTCATTTCATGCAAATTTAAACCCATTCTCCCTTCCATGCATTCTGCCATAATTATCTGATATGTCTTTCTCAGTCTCTCTCTCTTTTTTTGTTTTTCCCTGCAAATGTTTACTGTTTTAGGCAGAATTTTACTGTTTCATTAAGTTCTTTGACCCAGTCTATTTTTGTTGTCATTATTTCTTTCAATTTGTATTCCTTCAAAACATGAATATATGCACCTCATACACAAACTAAAATTATGCCGCCTGAAAATAAACTATAGGATAATTCCAAGACATGTTTAGAGGATTGACATTTTGAGTGTAGGGTTGCTTACAGGTAAAGAAAAAAATATTACTTTATACTCCTATTTTACATAGCAAGTTGATTAATAAAATTCTGCATTTATTAAAAGAGAAAAAATACATTAAAAAACCCCAAATTATTCAGTTTACTTTACAAATAGAGATTTGGTGTTAGGATCCACATATGAGGGACACTGTATGTCATTTGTTTTGCTAGGAATGTGTTACTTCAATTAGCATAATCTAGTACCATCCATTTACCTGCAAAGTTCATGATATCCTCTTTCTTTACTGCTGCATAAAATTCCATTGTTTAAATGTACCACATTTTTAATCCATTTGTTAGTTGAGGGACACTTGGGTTGCTTCCAGCTCTTCACTATTATGAAGAGAGCTGCAATAAACATAGCTGTGCTTGTATCTCTTCAGTAGGATGAGTCTTCTTGGTCTATACCTAGGAATTGAATGACTGGGTCAGATGATAAGCTCATTTTGAGTCATTTAAGGGTTCTCCACAGTGCTTTCCCTAGGGGTTGTATGAGTTTGCATTTCTAACTGCAATGGATGAATGTTCCCCTTTCCCCACCTCTCCAGCATTTGGTATCCATTGTTTTCCAGTCTTACCTAAGTTGAAATAATATTCTTTTTATGTCTTATTTTCTTCTTTTTTAAAGAATCAAATTTATTTATTTATTTATTTATTTATTTATTTATTTATTTATTTATATGAATGTACTGTCTGCATGTAGGTTTGTGCACCCACCCATGTCGTGCAATGCTGCGGAGGTCAGAAGAGGGTGTCGGATTTCCCTGGAACTGGAGTTCTCCTGGAATTGGAGTCACAGACGGTTCTCAGGTGCCATGTCGGTGCTGGGTATCAAACCCAGGTCCTCTGCAAGAGCAGTTGGTGCTCTTATCTGCTAGGCCATCTCTCCAGCCCATTATGTCTTATTTTCTACAACTGCTGTCTTGTTTTTTAAGCTAACAAAATAAACATAATGTCATAGTTTGTGTGTGTGTGTGTGTGTGTGTGTATTTTCATTTAAGTGTTTGTGAGATGAAACTACTGAGGGCTACTGATCATCCATGAGAAGTTCCGCAAGTTGACATCAATCATTTTGCAGAAAACAAAGTTAATATGTGTGATTTCAATTAAATATCTGTGTTTTATCAGCAGTTGAACCAACAAAAATTCTAGATAATAAAAGAAACTATGTTCATGGCCCATCTCAGTATGCAATACTGTGAGGTTCCTGCGATTTAACATGCAATAACAAATATCTCAGTTTACAAAATCCACAGTAACCTGCAGTTCCTAGAAGTCAAATGGAATAGTGTACTCACAGCTGGGGAAATGTTTAGGATTTCTTTTAAACCTAATGTGACACTTGAACATCTGTCCGGCAAACCAAGTGGAAAAGTCATATATCAATCATTACTAAACCTAATTATTTTCCAATTATAGAAAGAAAACTACTAGCAAGAAGCCAAAAACTCCTCTAGAACACCACATAAGATCATTTGCAGGATATTGAAGGAAGGGTTCTGAACTTTGGAAACCCAGCTCAGATCTAGGAGGGAATGAGAGAACTTAAAAGTCTGAGACCGCCAGACTGATTGTTGATTATTGGTGACTTGCTTCTACCTTTTCTCTTTTTTCATGTCCCCAAGAAAGACCTTCATCATGTCTCTTGTGTACCTCACTATCAGACAGTGGCTATGGCAGTTAACACACATTGCTTCTACCAGGGTAACAGTACGCTGGTCTGATTGATATTTTCTTGTTTCTTTATTATTATTATTATTATTATTATTATTATTATTATTAAACTTTTTCCATAGGTCATATATCATTTCTCGATCTAATCTAGAATCTCTCCCCTTTCGAAGACACCCATCCCACCCAAGTCCCTGCACTCTGCCATACATGTCTTGCATCCCCTTCTGAGAGTCTTTCCAGAGTTTCTTTTCTTTTTTCCAGTTCATTTGTTGTTGTTCTCTCCAACTTATATTGCTACATTATACATATATATAAATATATTTACATTATACATAAATAAATATACATACATACATACATACATACATACACCTATCATTTGAATTGGAGGAATTTTTTTTCTTCCCTAAAAGATGTCATGTTTTCCTCAAGGAAGTGATTGAAGGTTCCTCCTTGGCAACCCCAAACAACCATCAATCCTGCACTTTTGCTCCACATTAGGGTCTTTCCCTCCCATGGTCCCCCAAAATAAGGTCCAGTAAGCACATGTCCTCTATTGATCCCCCTGCACTGGCCTCCATTATACAGTCCAGGTAGTCCAAGAATGGCATTTTACACTATAACGAGGCTGACTTTCCCTTAGCTGTTTAGTCCATGAGCTGGGTATTTCAGTAGTCCCCATCTGGTAATGAAGGTTTGGAGGATTCTTGGAGAGACATGAGTCCTCAATCCTTATTAGAAGGTTAAAAAGCTGTGGCTCATGGCTTTGAGGAGTGCCAAAAGCGGTGGCAGCCACAAGGTAGACGCTCTTGAAAGTAAGAATTGTAGATAGGCTAAAAAACAGTACTCTCTGTTCATTCTTTTTGTCCTTTTACTAAGATCTCAAATTCTATGTCTGCAGTACAGTTTCTCTGGTCTTACTGATTTTATGTATCTGGTTGTATTTTCCTTTTGGATGCTTAAGGCCACACAGCCCAGATTAACCAAGGTTTTTGTTTTCTCAAGGTCAGTTGATGATCTGGTCCTCAGGGGACTCTCCGGTATTTTTTTTTGGGGGGGGGAGAAGGGTGAGAGCCCCTTGCTCCTTTCAGCTTTTCATTTACCAGTTCCATCCACTCAAGGACAAAAGCACGTATTGCTAGACCAGGCTTCCTTTTCTGAAGCATGAGCAGATTTTGCTCTCTTTAGACTGGACACTGGCTTAAGTCCTATCTGAGACCTTGCTGAGCAGGAAGACTGGTGACCCACATCTGTAAGACATTTCAAGAGTTGCCCCCATGCATAATCCCCTAAGACTTAGTTGACCTCTGAGGGCAAGGAACAAAGTTATCCGTTAGGTCCCTAGGCCAAATTGGTATGGACATTAAGTATGGTCGACAAGTATCTAGAAAGGCTACATTGCTCCAGTCTATTACATTGCACCTATATTAAGATTGTATCCTTTGGAAACAAACTATATGTTATTTCCATAGCATATTTCTTGATATGCGTCTTTCCATTTTTTTTTTTTTTTTGGTCTTTTGAGACAGAGTCTCCCTGCAGCTCTGGCTGCATCTTTCCATTTTAATAGCATATTATTCTAAAAGATGCACACATAGCCTCCATCATGTACCAAAACCCCAAGGTCTGATAATAAATATTTAGGCCAGCTCTAGAACCTGTATACGGAATCACTTTACAAAAGCATAGATGTCTTTAGATCATGAGGAATATAGCATTAATGTTGTTCAGTTTGTCTTACATCTAGGTACTAGGTAACAGCATCCACTGATAAGGGATACCATTTGTCTTTTGATTTCCTGGGCTTGTGTTACTTCACTTAACATAAAATCTTCTAGTTCCATTTACCTGCAAATTTCATGATGTCATCTTTCTTGACCACTGCATAGAACTCCATTGTGCATATGTACTACATTTTCTCTATCCAGTAGTCAGTTGAGGGGAATTTGGGTTGGTTCCAGCTCTTCACTAATGTGAAGAGAGCTGCAATAAACATGGCTGTACATGTATCTCTGTGGAAGAAAGAGTCTGATGTATATATTCCCAGAAGTGGTATGGCTAGGTCAGGTGGTAGGCTCATTTTGAGTCTTTTAAGGGTTCTTCCCACTGCTTTCCATAGTGGTTGTACAAGTTTGCATTCCCACCAGCAGTGGATGAGTTTTCCCCTTCCTCCACACCCTCTCCAGCATTTAGTATCATTTGTTTTCTTGATCCTTGCCAGCCTTATAGGGGTGAGATGATATCTTAGAGTGGTTTTAATTTGCATTTTCTTAATTATTAGTGATTTTGAACACTTTTTAATATGTTCCTCAGCCATCTCTATTTCCTCACTTGTGAAGTCTCTGCTCAGCTCTTTTACTCCATTTTGTTTTCTGCTTTGTTTTTTGAATAGTTTATATATTCTGGAAGTTAATGCTCTGTCAGATGTATCAGCAGTGAAGGTTTCCTCCCACTCTGTGGGTTTTCTCTTCACTTTCCTTACTGTCTCTTTTGCTGTACAGAAGCTTTTGAGTTTAATGAGGTCCCATTTGTCAATTGTCAATCTTATTTCCTTTGCAGCTATTGTCTTATTTAGAAAGTCTTTTCCTACACCTATGTCTTGTAAGTTGCTGCCAACTTTTTCTTCTATCATCTTCAGAGTTTTTGGTTTCAAATTGAGGTCTTTGATCCACTTGGAGTTGATTTTTGTACAGGGTGAGAGGTAGGGGTTTAATTTTATTCTTCTACAAGTGGTGATCTAGTTTTGTCAACACCATTTGCTGAAGATGCTGTCTTTCCTCCATTGAGTCTTTTTGGTCCCCTTGTCAAATATGAGGTGGCTGAAATTTTATGTGTGCAAGTTTGGATCTTCAAATTTGTTCCATTGGTCTTCAGTCTGTTTTTGTGCCAGTGCCAGGCTGTTTTTATGACTATAGCCCTATAGTATAGTTTGATGTCTGGTTTATAATTTTTGTTGTAGAAATCTTTGCTGGTTTTGTTTAGGTTTATTCTTAAGTATTTTATTGTTTCGGAGGCTATTGTAAGTGGGAAGGACTCCTTGTATTCCTTATTCAGTAGCTTGTTGTTGGTGTAAAGGAAGGTTGCTGATTTTTCTAGGTTAATTTTGTATCCTGCCACTTTACTGAAAATTTTAATCATTTCTAGGAGTTTTCTGGTGGTGTTTTTAGTGTCCCTTATGTAAACTATCATATTGTCTGCAAAAAGGGATAGTTTTACTTCCTGTTTTCCAATTATTATTCTTTTAATTTCCTTTTCTTGCCTTATTGCCCTAGCTAGTGTTTCAAGCACTATATTGAAAAGGAGTGGTGACAAAGGTTAGCCTTGTCGGGTTCCTACCTTTATGGGGAATCCTTCTAACTTTTCTCCATTAAGGATGATGCTGGCTGTGGGTTTTTTTTTTTATTTAATTTCATTTATTTATGTGTATGAATGTACTGTTTTGCGTGTAGGTCTGTGCACCCATGTCGTGCAATGCTGCGGAGGTCAGAAAAGGGTCTCGGAATCCCCCGGAACTGGAGTTCTCCTGGAATTGGAGTTACAGATGGTTCTCAGCCACCATGTGGGTGCTGGAGATTGAACCCGGGACCTCTGCAAGAGCAGTCGGCTCTCTTAACCGCTAGGCCATCTCTCCAGCCCCTGGATGTGGGTTTCTTATACATGGCTTTGATTATGTTGAGGAATGTTCCTTCCATTCCAATTCCCTCTAATATATTAATCATGAAGGGATGCTGAATTTTTTCAAAGGCCTTTTCTGCATCAATTGACATGTTCATGTGTTTGTTTTTCCCTTCAGTCCATTTATGTGTTTTATGGTATTTACTGATTTTCATATGTTGAAGCATCCCTGCATCTCTAGTATGAATCCCACTTGATCATGGTGTATAAACTTTTTGATGTGTATTTGTATACGGTTTGCAAGTATTATGTTGAGAATTTTTGCATCTGAGTTCATTAATGAGATGGGTCGTTAGTTCTATTTTTGGTTGCATCCTCCCTTTGATAAATATATAATGGCCATCTTTGTAACTTCTAATTGATTCTACTTTGATATTTATTTTGTATGATATTAAGATAGCAACTCCTGCTTTCTTTTTAGTACCATTTGCTTGGAATAGTTTTCCATCCTTTCACTTTAAGTTGATGTCTACCCTTAAGGTTGAGATGAGTTTCTTGTAGACAGCATATCGATGGATTCTGTTTCCTAATCCATTCTCCCAGTCTATGCCTTTTGATTGGGGAGTTTAGCCCATTAATATTTAAGGTTATAATTGAGAGATATGTGTTGCTTCCTTTTACCTTTATCATCTATTTGCATTTTTTGTGTAGATTTCAACTTCTGCATTTCTGTTTCTATTAAATTTTTCTTTCAGTGTGCCTGGGGTAGTTGCTCCTCTCCTCTGTCCTTTGATTTGCTTCAAGTTTTCTCTGAAGGGTTGGTTTTCCAAACATGTATTCTTTCATCTTATTTATGTCATGGAAGATTTTTCTCTTTCCTTCAACTAGAATTGACATTTTTGCTGGGTATATTAACCTGGGTTGGCATTTATAGTCGTTTAGCCCTGGGAATGCTTTGTTCCACGTTATTCTTGCTTTCATGGTTTATGATGAAAAGTCAGTTGTAATCCCAATAATCCAGATAGCTTTTCCCTTATATGTAACTTGTTGTTTTTCTCTTGTGGCTTTCAGAATTTTGTCTTTGTTTTGAGTGTCTAGCATTTTAAGTATGATATAGTGGGGGGAGTTTCTTTTCTGGTCTAGTCTATTTGGTGTTCTACTTGCTTCTTGTATTTGTATGGGTTTGTCTTTTTTTAATTTGGGGAAATTTTCCTCTATTATCTTGTTGACAATCTGATCAATACCATTCTCTTGGAATTCTTCTCCTTCCTCTATCTCTATGATGTGGAGGTTTGATCTTTTCATAGTGTGCCACATTTCCTGGGTTTTCCACTCTTGTGTATTTTTTAAATTTTTCGTACTCTTTATTTGAGCTTTTTAGCTGTGCTGTGTTGTCTTCTATGTCTGATATTCTTTTTTCTGCTTCCTCCATTCTGCTTCTGAGGCTTTTTCCCCTTCTTTCCTCTTGATTGAATGACTATTAGATTTCCTTTTTTATTTCTTCCTGTGTTTTCTTTACATTTCCATTTCCTCATAGAGCTTCTCAATCTTTTCTTGTAGCTCATTGGTTTCCTTTTTCATTTCAGAATGGGATCTTTTCAGTGTTTCCACTTCCTTTCAGTGTTTGCCATTTTGTCCCTCTAACTCTTTCTGGAGACTGTCATTTTCTCCTTTTAGTTCTTTCCTAAGTTTCCCTCTAGGTCCTTTCTGAGTTTTCATTCTCTCCCCTTAGTTTTATGATTTCTTTGAATATATCTGTGATTGTTATTTTGGGATCTGTGTCCTGGGTTACCTCTAGGGAGATCCCATTGTAGGAGTCCTCCACTGGCTCCATACAGTTTGGCGTGGAGTTATTCTGTGCTTTTCCCATATTGTTCTTTCCTTGCGAGCTTGGCACATGGTTAGCCTTTTGCCTGTATCCTGATGCAAATCTTGAATGCCTCTTCACCTTGTTGAAGGATTGCTTTCCTTGAATACTTCAGGTGTCGTTGTTGTATTCTCCTTATGAATGGAGTGTTGACTTGTCTAGATTTTAGGTTTTCAGTTCTGGTTATATATTAGAATGTATAGTTCACTTTTCCCTTTCTGTTCTGCAAGAGCTGGGTTGGTAGCAACCCAGATGACTCAGTCATACCACTCCTGGGTATATACCCAAAAGATTTGACTATTTTTAGCACTGCTGAGAGACAACATGCATATACCAAACAATTAGTGGTCTGTTACTACATTGCCAATCAGCAAGACTGAACACATATGCTAAGAAAATGAACTACACAGGGATTCTTGCCACCTTTCACAACCTCAGAATTGACCATTCTGTATGCCTAATATCTTGAGATATTCGGATTCTCATGATGGAGTGCTTTTCCATAGGAAACCTAGGTAATTCACTGCAGTTTGTAAAGTTGGTGAGAATATGCTTCATAAAATAATCATGTTTCTACAGTATCAGCAAAATATTTCCATGAGTAAAGACACTTGATGGCAATTCTGATGATCTGATTTTGATCCCCAAAACCCAGAAGGAAGGACCTGACTCCAGAAAGACTTCCTCTTATATCAATTTGTGTACTGTAACTGAAGCACCTTGCACAAACAAGCATACCTGTGTGTGCGCGCACACACACACACACACATACAAATATTGAGTAATTAAATATTACAAAAAATGAGACTGGAGAGATTATTCAGGAATTAAGACCATTTACTACTCTTGCAGAAGACCAAAGTTCTTTTACCATCATTCAGATGGAAGTACACAACCATCTGGAATTTTGGTTTCAGGTTATCCTAGAACATCACTGGCCTTCTCGGGGATTGCACATAGTGTGTACTTACATGCAAGTAATAAAAAGCATTCATACACATAAAATGCAAATAAATATTTGTTTAACAATATACCATGGGAATAAAGGGGAAGAAGGAATATAAGAGGAGTTGAAATAAGAATTTGGTATTATCAAGGGGAAAGTGGGGGTATTTTCATTGGTGATGGAGGAGGGAGTTTAGAGAGTGTGAGAACTGAGATAAATAGTGAGATAAATAGTTTAGCTGCTGAGAAAAACCATAGCTATTTGTATTAAGTAAAAAGCCCTGAAAAATACACATATAATATGTGAACATGAGTGGAAGTGCATGTGTATATCTGAAGGTTATATAACAAGAAACACAGTGCCAGACAGGGGATATATCCCTTCAATTTGTTTTTCAGGGTGTTCAACAGACTTTCGAAATAACATAAGGTATTGCCACAGTCCATGATTACTTCCTTCTAGAACGTGAGTTTTAGACCTTATTGTTGAAGACAAGACATAATTAGGCTCAGGAATTGGAACAATGGAACTCGCATTGACATGTAAACTTCCTCCCTGAGGAGAATCTCTCATAATTGTGGAGAACTGTTTGCAAGTTGTAAGGGAAAAAAAAAATCAATCAATGGCCCAACCCCAGCTTTGAAGAGTAGTAACCACAGCAGTGTTCAGCACAGCAAACTATGTCAGTGTAACGGTGTCTTTTTTTTTTCTTGGGAATAATCAACAGCTATCTAATTATTTTTTTTTAATGTGTATCAATGTACTGTCTGCATGCAGGTCTGTGCACCCATGTCATGCAATGCCGCGGAGGTCAGAAGAGGGTCTCGGATTCCCCTGGAGCTGGAGTTCTCCTGGAATTGGAGTTTCAGACAGCTCTCGGCCGCCATGTGGGTGCTGGGGATCGAACCCGGGTCCTCTGTAAGAGCGGTCGGCGCTCTTAACTGCTAGGACATCTCTCCAGCCCCGAATTATTTGGTCTTAACACCCTTTCACTGGGAGGGAACTCATGGGTAGCACTACAAGCATAGCTAAATATACATGGCAAGAGATATCATAGATCCTAGAGAATACCCTATCTCTGGCATATCTCTGTGCAAAAGAAATTTCTTACTGTATGCTAAATATGATCCTTATATTTACAGATAACATACATAAAGAACTCATCAAAGAAACTTCTTTATTAAATAGATGGAAGCAATTTTAGATTTCCACAACAGGTTACATGCAGAGAATATTTGTCAGAGAGAAGCCCAGTCCTAAGTGAAACACCTACACCTAAAGCTCATGAAACATACTGGAACAAGAGGTTAGAGATAATTCTTGGGATTTCCCAAGACCATCTGAAGCACAGGTAGGAGCTGGGTGCTTTGGCCATTCGGATTGCTTGATTTCATTTAATTGACTTTGGCTCGATTGGCTTGTGTGGCTGTGTGGCAGAGTTGTCCTCCCAGCTGGTATAAAAGGTGGGTTTGTGAGAGTCTCAAGATCAGGGATTTCCCAAGTGCACTTGAAACACAGGTACCGGGGCGTGGGCTAAACAGCAACCCACCCACCCCTACTGGGATTGCTGAAGGAGTGTCAAAGTGGATTCTTTGGAGAACCTTCAGAACAGAAATGGAATGAGTTAGACTTCCAATAGAAAGCCTAAAGCTTAGACAAGTCAACACTCCATAAGCAAGGAGAAAAGTAGAAAAACAAACCATTTAAACAAACAACGAAGGCATCTGAAAGAGGTGAGCAAATCAAGTCTTCAACACAGTGAAGAGGCATTTAGGATTCACATTGGAATACAGGCAAAGAGAAACTCATATGTCAGGGATACGAAGAAGAGACAACATGGGAAAGGTGCAGGATAATTCCATACCAAGCTCTACCACACCTGTGGAAGGTTTGTACAGTGGCATACCCCTGGAGATGGCCCAGGACACAGATATTAGAAGTACAATTGTGAATGTACTTAAAGAAGTCCAAGATTATAAAGAGAAAATCAAAGAATTAAGAAAAGAAAATGAAAAATTTAAGAAGGACCTAGAGAGAGAGAATGACAAACTCCGGAAGGAAGTGGAAACAATGAAAAGATCCCATGTTGAAAAAGATAAGGAAAGCAACTAGCAAAGCAAAGAGCTACAAGAAGAGATTAAGAAGCTCCAAAAGGAAGTAGAAATACTAAAGAAATCAGAAGACAAAATGAAAAAGGAAGTCAAACACTCATCCAATCAAAAGGAAAAGAATGGAAAAAGCCTCAGAAGCAGAAGGGAGGAAGCAGAACAAAGAATATCAGACCTGGAAGAAAACACAGAACAAATTAAAACCTCAAATAAAGACTATGAAAAATTTAAAAATACACAAAAGTGGAACAGCCAGGAACTGTAAGACACTATGAAAAGATCAAACCTCTGCATCATAGGAATAGAGGAAGGAGAAGAATCCCAAGAGAATGGTATTGATCAGATCTTCAACAAAATAATAGAGGAAATTTCCCCAAACTAAAAAAAGACAAACCAATACAAATACAAGAAGCATATAGAACTCCAAACAGACAAAATTGGAAAAGAAATTCTCGATGCCATATCATAGTAAAAATGTTAGATGCCCAAAACAAAGACAAAATTTTTAAAGCCACAAGAGAAAAACAACAAGTGACCTATGAGGGGAAACCTATCAGAATTACAAATGACTTCTCAGTGCAAACTATGATGGCAAGAAGAATGTGGAGCAACGCATTCCCAGTGCTTAAAGGACTATAGATGCCAACCTAGGTTACTATACTCAGCAAAAATGTCGATTATATTTGAGGGAGAGAGAAAAAATTCTTCCAAGACATGAACAAGATAAAAGAATACATGTCTGGAAAACCAACCTTTCAGAGAATATTCGAAGCAATTCAAAGGACAGAAGAAAGCAGCAACCATCCCCAGGCACTTAGAAAGAGAAATCAATAAAAGCATAACTGCTGAAGTAGAAACGTAAACCAAAACCAAAAATGGATAATAAGATGAAAGGAAGCAACACAAACCTATCAGACATAACATTAATTATTAATGGACTAAATTCCCCAACCAAAAGACATAGACTTGGAGATTAGATTAGGAAACAGAACCCAACCATAAGCTGTCTACAAGAAACACATCTTAAACCTTCAAGGATAGGCATCACCTTAAAGCGAAAGTATGGAAAAAATATTCCAAGCAAAGGGTACGAAAAAGAAAACAGGTGTTTCTATTTTAATATCAGACAAAATAGACTTCAAAGTAAAAGAAATCAAAAGAGACAAAGAAGGCCATTACATTATTATCAAAGGAATGATTCGCCAAGAAATTTTCACAATTATGAATATATATGCACCAAACTCTGGTGCACCAAACTTTATAAAGACAAATCTCCAGGACAACAAGACACAGATTAACCTCAGTACACTTATAGTAGGGGACTTCAATACCCCACTGAGCACTTTGGACAAGTCAACTGGACAAAGAATAAACAGACAGACATCTGAACTGAATGATATGATACAGCAAATGGACCTCACAGACATCTACCAAATATTCCACCCTGATACCAGAGACTACACTTTCTACTCAGCAAGCCAAGGAACATTCCCCAATATCATCCACATACTGGGACACAGATGAAACCACCTCAAACACAAAAAGATTGAAATAATTTCATGCATTCTATCAGACCACAATGCAGTAAAGCTCACTATCAACACCAGGATTATCCCTACTATCTAGAAAAACATATGGAGACTAAACAATACACTCTTGAATAATGAATGAGTCAATGAAGCGATAAAGAAAGAAATAAAAGCATACCTGAAACAGAATGACAATGATAATACAACACAACAAACCCTACTGGATTCTTTAAAAGCAGTCCTAAGAGGTAAGTTTATAGCCCTGGGTGCCTACATTAGAAAAACAGAAAGAGCACAAGTGAATGATCTAACACTGCAGCTGAAAGCACTTGAGAGGCAACAACAGATGAAGACTAAACACAACAGACAGAAAGAAATAACAAAAATCAGAGCAGAAATCAATGAAATAAAAACAAAGAAATAATACAAAAAAAATCAATGAATCCAAAAGTTGGTTCTTTGAAAGAATAAACAAGATAGACCTCTAGCTCAGTTAACCAAATGAAAGAAGGAACAACTCCAAATCAATACAATCCGTGATGAAAAGAGAAATATCAAAACAGACAAGGAGAAGATTCAGAAAATCATATGGGAATACTTCAAAAACCAATAATCTACAAAGTTTGAAAACCTAGAATAAATGGATGAATATCTGAAATCCTGGGAATCACCAAAGCACAACCAAGAAGAGATCGACAGCTTTTTTTTTTTTTTTTTTTTTTTTTTTTCTTTTTGGTCTTTTCGAGACAGGGTCTCCCTTGTAGCCCCAGCTGTCCTGGACATTCACTCTTTACACCAGGCTAAAATCACCAAATATTGCTTGCTCTTGCCCACCAAGGAGATCTAATCGGCTTAAACGAACCCTAATATATGAAGAAATCTGAAGAGATCATGTAAAAACAAAAAAACTCCCAACTAAAAACAGCCCGTCCGAGAAAGGATTCACACCAGAATTCTATAAAAAATATTTCAAAACGACTTACAACCCATTATGACTCAAATAGTTTAGAAGTATACAATCAGAGGGAATTCTCCCAAATTCCTTCTATGAAGCCAACATCACTCTATTACCAAAACCAGGCAAAGATCCAACTAAAAAGGAGAATTATAGACCCATCTCCCTCATGAACACAGATGCCAAAATTCTAAACAGAATACTGGCAAATCGCATACAGACCCACATCAAGAAGATCATCCATCATGACCAACTTGGATTCATACCAGAGATGCAGGGATGGTTCAACATACGAAAATCAATAAATATCATCAAGCATATAAATAGACTGAAAGACAAAAACCACACCATCATCTCAATTGTCCCAGAAGAAGCCTTTGACAAAAATGCAGCATCCATTCATGCTTAAAGTCCTAGAGGGAATGGGATTGGAGGGATCATTCCTAGATGTAATCAAAGCTATATACAGGAAACCCACAGCCAATATCATCAAAATGGGGAAATGACAGAAGCATTCCCTATAAAGTTAGGAACTCGGCAAGGCTGCCCCTGTCACCACTCCTCTTCGATGTAGTGCTTGAAACATTCGCTAGAGGAATAAGGTAAGAAAAGGAAATTAAAGGAGTACTAATTGGAAAAGCGGAAGTCAATCTATCCCTTTTTGCTGATGGTATGATTGTTTACCTAAGGGATGCTGAAAACTCCACCAGAAAACTCCTACAAATGATTAAGAGCTTCAGTAAAGTGGCAGGATACAAAATTAATGTAGAAAAATCAGTAGCCTTTCTTTACACCAACAACAAGCAACTGAAGAAGGAATTTAAGGAGACCTCCCCAATCACAATAATCACAAAATAATCACAAAAATAATACAATACCTAGGAACAAACTAACTGAAGACACCAAAGATCTCTACAACAAAATATTTAAACGCTTGAAGAAAGAAATTGAAGAAGACATCAGAAGATGGAAAAACCTCCCATGCTCATGGATTGGGAAAATTAATACAGTAAAAATGTCCATTCTATGCAAACTCTTGTACAGATTTAGTTCAATCCCAATTAAAATCCCCAAGAGTTTCTTCACAGGCTTGGAAAAAAAAGTCCTTAATGTCATTTGGAAAAAAATAAAAGACCCCAAATAGCCAAAACAACCCTGAGTGAAAAGAGTAATACAGGGTGGATCTGTATACCAGACTTCAAACTATACTACAGGGCTATAGTCATAAAAAAAAGTATGGTACTGGTACAAAAACAGACCTGTTGTCCAATGGAACAATACTGAATATCCAAACTTGAGCACATACAATTTCAGCTGTCTCATATTTGACAAGGGGGTCAAGAAGACAAAATGGAGAAAAGGCAGCATCTTCAGCAAGTGGTGTTGGCAAAATTTCAGCAAGTGGTTTTGGCAAGTGGTGATCGACCACTTGCCAAAACAAGTGGTCGATCACCACTTGTAGAAGAATGAAATTAAACCCCTACTGCTCACCCTGTACAAAATTCAACGCCAGATGGATTAAAGACCTCAACGTGAAACTCCAAACTCTGAAGGCGATAGAAGAAAAAGTTGGCGGCAGACTACAAGACATAGGCGTAGGAAAAGACTTCATAAATCAGACAACAGCTGTGCAAGAATTAAGGTCGACAATTTACAAATGGGACCCCATTAAACTCAAAAGCTTCTGTACACCAAAAGAAATTATCAAGGAAGTGAAGAGAAATCCCACAGAGTGGGAGGAAACCTTCACTGCAGAAACATCTGGCATAGCATTGATTTCCAGAATACATAAACTACTCAAAAAACAAAGAAGAAAGAAAACCAACGACCCACTCAATAGATGGAGCAAAGAGCTGAACAGAGACTTCACAAGTGATGAATTAGAGATGGCTGAGAAACATCTTAAGAAGTGTGCAACCTCACTAATAATTAAGGAAATGCAAATCAAAACCACTTTAATGTATTACCTTACTCCAATAAGACTGGCTAGGATCAAGAAAACAAATGGTACCAAGTGCTGGAGAGGTTGTGGGGAAAGGAGAACACTCATTCACTGCCGCTGGGAATGTCAACTCATACAGCCACTATGGAAAGCAGTGTGGAGAACCCTTGGAAGACACAGAATGAAATTGCCACCTGACCGAGCCATACCACTCCTGGATATGTACCCACAAGACTCATCTTACTGCAGAGATACCTGCACAGCCATGTTTACTGTAGCTCTCTTCACAATAGCAAGGAGCAGGAACCAACCCAAGTGCCCCTCAACTGAAGACTGGATAGAGAAAAGTTGGTACAACGACACAATGGAGTTCTATGCAGCAGTAAAGAAAGATGACATCATAAGCTTTGCAGGTAAATGGCTGGAGTTAGAAGATATCATGCTGAGTGAAGAAACACAGTCCCAGAAAAAGAAATGGCAAATGGTATCACTTATCTGTGGATGCTAGCACCAATTACCTAATTGTATGGCAAACTGAGCAACGTCCATCCGATCTGAAAACAACTGTGCTCATATATTGTGAATCCTTTAAAATATAATAAATAAAAAATTAGTTAAAAAATAGATAATACTAATGCATCTATCAACTCTAGTTGTGAAGCTTTCAAACAGAGAGTGATGCACACAGGAGGACATAACTAACCAAGATGCAGAAAAGAGAGTGTAGAGTGCATGTCCCTGGAAAAGACACTTATATTAAATTTCACCCACCTATGTTTCAGGGATAATTTTGGGGGAGGTGATGGAAGCATTGTAAGTATCAGGGTTGGAGGATGAACATAAGGACATAGAGGCTTTCACGCCTCCAGGAAATGGTGAATATAAACTTGAAGCAATGGTGGCAACATGCACAAAAGTCATGGTGGCTCAGTGAGACAAAAACCTAGCATAGGCCATCCTTAGCTGAAGAACAGTTGACAATTGAATATTTCTGGTTGAAGAAGAGTTGACCTTCTTTAATGCTGTGACTTTAGATAGATAGGCTAAATATCAATGGATGGATTTGCAGTGAGGGTCATCTGGGTGTTGGGTCCTCCATGTCTACCGATTGGTCACCAGCCTTTCATCACACACAGGGCCTTTTGTGCACATGGGACACTGAGGCATAGGCAGAGGCCGGGAGGGAGAGGGGAAGGATTCAAGGAGGCAGGTAGGCCAGGCAGATCAACGAAAGACCTAGGAGTTGGCTTCAAAGGGCCAAATAACTAAATTATTATAGGAATTTAGACTCATATAATAGCTTTGGTGGGCTCCTAGCAAGGTTGGGGGTAATATAGAAAAGGAAGCCTGCCTGCACTTTTTACAATACCATTTGTTTCCCCAAGATTAGGCTTTATCTTCTGGAGGTGCCATTTGGTTCCCCAGACCAAGGCGTAACAAGTTCAAGAATTTTACACCCTATAATACGCTCCCCAGGGCATGAGCTACAAGCACCTGAACATCCACTGGGAGAGTGGAGGCTGGCTCCAGCTCCTTCTGGCCTTTGTAGGTTATTTGGTCAAAGCCAGCTCATTTACTGCTCAGCCATCATGGAATATCAGGCCTCACATCTGGACACAAAAGTTTGACCAAATATCCCTTAGCCTATATGAAAGAATGCATATATGACAGAATGCATAAAATCTAGTGGGGGTTATGGTGGGTTGTCTAAATATGCTTAAAATTTATCTAAATATGATTAAAGTTTATGGTATGAAATGCACAAAACTCAATAAAATATATGCAAATAAAGAACTAAAAACAAAACTCTCAAAAATATTTATAAAATAAAGAAGAATAAATAGTGCATATAGTACTATGCTGTAGAACGGGGTTTATCTCTATCAGTGGTAGTATTGACACTGAACCATATAATCATTGCTGTGCTGGCTATATTCTGAATATGTATCCCAGGTAGGAATATTTAATTCCTTTGTCCACTAACTATCTTTAAAATTATTTGTATTTATTTCGTTTTTATTTTCCATGTATTAGTGTTATGTCTGCATGTGTTTAAGTGTATCAGTGTTGTGCAATGCCTGCAGAGGGCAGAAGAGGGCGATGAATCTCCTAGAATTGGAGTTATGGAGCTATGGATGCTTCTTATCCAACTTGTGCATGCCAGGATTTTCGTCCACGTCTTCTCCAAGAACAGGGAGAGTTCTTAACTACTAAGCCATCTCTGGAGCCCTCTTCCACTAAATATTCTTTAAAGCTCTCCCAGTAGAGCAAACAAAATTTCACTTTCCTCTTTGGACTCATATTCTCTGTTGTCTTATAGAACTTTTAAATTTTTCTGAAAGAATGCCAACAATAATTCATTATTTTTGCTACATAAATATTTATTTGACATTTTTAAGCTTATCTGCATTGTGGGTATAATTTTCTTTTTTTTTAATTTTTAAAAATTTTTTATTAAGTGCATTTCATACAGTGTTTCTTAATCAAATTTAGAGTCATTCCCCCATCCATGCCCACCCCTCATGCCTCCCCCTCCCCCCGCTGCCCACTAGAGCTCATGGATTCTGTCATAAACTTTAAGTCCTGTCTTGCATCTTTTTCTCAGTCTTTTATAACCCCTTTGATGCACAAGTTTACTGTTTTGTTCAGTTCTTTGAATAGGTTTCTCTCTCTCTTTTTGTTACCTTTGATTTTATATTATTCCAAAATATGCATATATACACTCCACACATAAAATTACAAAATCTGAAAATAAACTATAGGTTAATTCCAAAG
>VZQC01006352.1:576803-645191 GCA_009823505.1 Rhizomys pruinosus | reverse complement strand
ATATTTAACAGTTAAAAATATTTGTAAAATAATATATTCTCTTTTTCTGATGCATTTTACAACCATTCGTAATTTATGTTTATGTAATCCTATGGTGTGTTCTATCATATAAGAATACTAATATTCATATTCTAGAAAAAAAGAGAGAATGTAAAGATATACTTCTTTTTATTTTTTTTATTTTATTTTTTTAATTTTATTTCTGTATGTGTATCAATGTCCTGTCTGCATGCAGGTTTGTGCACCCGTGTCGCGCAATGCCGCGGAGGTCAGAAGAGGATCTCGGATTCCCCTGGAACTGGAGTTCTCCTGGAATTGGAGTTTCAGACGGCTCTCGGCCGCCATGTGGGTGCTGGGGATCGAACCCGGGTCCTCTGTAAGAGTGGTCGGCGCTCTTAACCGCTAGGCCATCTCTCCAGCCCGATATACTTCTTTTTACATGAATGGAATTTTACTGTTAAAATGTAAATCTCTAAATGTTACTTGGAATTAACCTATAGTTTATTTTCAGGTTTGTAACTTTGATTTGTGTGTGGAGTGTATGTATGCATATTTTAGAATAATATAAAATCAAATGGGAACAAAAAAAGAGAGAGAAAATTGTATTCAAGGAACTGACCAGAACAGTAAACCTGTGCACGGAAAAAGTCATGGAAGAGTGAGAAAAAGATGCAAGACAGGACTTGAGTATGACAGAATCCATGAGCTCTGATGGGGGGAGGGGGCCATGAGGGGTGGGCGTGGATGGGGGAATGAGTCTAAATTTGATTGGGAAATATGCTCAATAAAAATTTAAAAAAGAATGATAGTGACTACATATTGATGTATTAGAAACTTAAATGTTAATATAGCATATTATTGTTAGTGGGTAAGAAATGTGTGAGGCCAATGTGGTAATACACTTCTTATTATTATAGCAAAATATTTATGGTGATCAAATTATAAAAAGGTAATAATGGTTTTGACACATATTATTGGATTTTTCAGTCCAAGATTACTCATCCACACTGCTTTTGCTCTATGAGGAGGCAACACATCAGAGCAGGTAGCATAAATAGGAGTAAAAGCAACCACAAAATGACAGAGAAGTATAGAGTAGACCACTATACATCTCAAGGGTGTGATCTTGATTGTCAAATGTCCTTCCACTAGGCTCCTCACTTACTGCTCTTACTGTTTATAACTTGGAACTCAAGTATTTCATGCTGACCATAAACCCACAGATCTCCTCTTAGATAATAAGGCACATGCTATCATTCCTTGTCAAGGCATAATTACTTACATGTTCCACCACCTGCTGTGAGAACTAAATTGGGAACCAAACTTTAATACACAAACTTTTGAAATTTATTCCAGGTCCTGAAGTATAGCAACAAGTAAAATGCAAGGCATTCTCCATGTGGTCAGTCTCAACCCAGTAAAATTACAGAGTTTGGACTGGTTTTGCTTTAGATCATTAGACATTTGTGTGGGAAGAAACATGTATTATAGCTCAAAATGAGAATTGATTACATCCATACTCTTCACAATGACCTATATGAAGTCTGGTTGTCTCTATGACTGTATGGTCAAAATTAATGTGCTAGAATCACAACTAGAAGAGATGAGAACATTCATGTTCTCACTTCCCATCTTTTAACAAGAGACCATGAATGTTTGCAGCTGAGAAGTATGATGAAGGAGAAGGGAACTACATACCACTTCAAAAGCCAGAGCTCGAGCTAGTAATCCATAATGTGACATTTTAATCAGTGCTTTCAAAGTTACTAAGCTTTGGTGTCTTTGCCTGCCAGGGTATGTTCCCAAATATCCTATTCAAAGAAAATGATGTATAAATATCCTTAGAATGTAATAGGGTTAACATTTATGCCAATGATAATCTGTATTGAGACAGGTGAGACAGGCAAACAATGCAAGAAGAAAGGAAGCCAAGAATATGAGTATAAAAAGAATGAATATATGACTGGCATAAGAATACATGGTGTTGGGCTGGAGAGATGGCCTAGCGGTTAAGAGCACCGACTGCTCTTGCAGAGGACCCGGGTTCGATCCCCAGCGCCCACATGGCGGCTAAGAACCGTCTGCAACTCCAATTCCAGGAGAACTCCAGTTCCAGGGGAATCCGAGACCCTCTTCTGAACTCCGCGGCATTGCACGACACGGGTGCTCAGACCTACATGCAGACAGTACACTTATACACATACAAAAATAATAAATAAATAAATAAATAAATAAATAAATAAAAATTAAAAAAAAAGAATACATGGTGTTTAGTAAAAAGTGCTTCATTGCCTACTCTGATTCAACCTTGTGGACTAATTTATCCTATAAGAATAGGTTTGTGTTATTATCCAGGTAATTAAGACAAGGTAGCTCGGTTAGAATCTTGGCATTCCAAGATAATTTAGGAAGTGATTCACGGTTTCACAAGGAATTGCATAATTACAGTGGCTAAAAATTTCTGTCTCCAGTGGATGGACTCACAATGAGAGACATTTGGCAACATAAACTTTTGGTTTGATATGCATTAACGTATATGGAAGAATGCATTAAATCCAGTGAGGGGAAATGAAGGGAGTGCTGTGGCTAGGGGACAGATTCTAAATACGATCAGGATGTTTTGTTTGATAGTTGCAAAAATTAAATAAAATGTAGATAAGCTGACAAGCTGGGGGTGTTGAGGTACGCCTTTAATCCTAGCACTCTGGGGGCAGAAGCAGGCAGATCTCTGGTGGATCACGGACAGTCTGGTTTACATAGCAAGTTTCAAGGCAGCTGGGATACAGGAAGACTTTCTCTCAAAACTACCAAAAAATATTTAAAAAATCTAAACAAAAAAACCTGATGATTAATGCAAACAAAAGTAAAATGATTGCAATGGCAATGTATTTTAGCAAAATTAGCCATTCCCAAGAAGCAGAGGGAAAGTTAGGTGCAACAATGTGCCACACCTCCTCCCTTCCTAGACCCAAGGCTCCTAATTTCATACAATTTATAGCTGCTTGCCAAGATATCTGACACAGGTTACCTAATTAAGTAGTACTCCATATAAGGAAGAGGAACAAGAGGTAAATCTAGTTACTTTTAGACCTTGTTTCTATATTTTATATAAATATTCCATAATTTATGTTTCTTGCAACATATTAAAATCAAGAAATACTTCAAACAGTGCTCACTCAGGATTCTAATGATAGTTTATATAAAGGACTTAAAGTTATTTCAGTCTTATTTGCTTTTAGTGATTCCAGAATTTGTCAGTGGGGCTCACAACATTCATTTGTTACAAGCTCTGACCTCTTTCAGAATCTCTTACTTTAATTGTTTCCGGAGATGTTCCCGCATGTAGAAACGCATGAGAAATTTTTAGCTAAAATTCCAAAAATTATAATTTTTATATTTTCAATATAATACTTTTATCTATGCTTTGTGCACTTCATACATCATTTTTCTGTTGATTTAGACATATTCCCCTTTCCCTTCCATCTATCCCACCCCAGTTCATGCATTCTGCCATATATGTCCTGTATCTTTCTCTCTGTCCTTTTAAAAGTTTTTCTCTGCAGAGGTTTATTGCTTTGGGTAGAATTTAACTGTATCAATCCATTCTTTGACCTGGTCCTTATGTTTCTGTTGTTCCCTCCTATTTGTATTGTTCAAAAATATGCCCATATAAACATCATATATGTACCAGAATTATGTCCCCCGGGAATAAACTGTATGTTAACTCCAAAATATATTAAGGAATTCACATTTCTTCTTTAATTTTATATTACTCTAAAATATGAATGCATACCTTCCACCCACACACCTTAATTACCATGTATGAAAATAAGTGGTAAGTTAATTCTAGGACCCATTAAGAGATTCACATTATATTTTTTTATAACAGCACAGTTGCTTTCAGATAGAAATAAATATAACAATAATGTTGTTCAGCTTGCCTTTCAACTGGAGAATTGGTGTTAGCATCAACAAATGAGGGAAACCATTCCCCATTTGTTCTTTGGGGACTGTGTTACTTCACTTAGCATAATGGCTTTGAGTTCCATCCATTGACCTGCAAAGTCCATGATGTTGTCTTTCTTTACTCTTGCATAGAAATCCATTGTGTAGATGTGCCAAAATTTTAAAATCCATTTGTTGGTTGAGGGACACGGGTTGGTTCCAGCTCTTTGCTATTGTGAAGAGAGCTGCAATAAACATAGAGGTGCATGTATTGTTGCAGTAGGATGAGTCTTGTGTGTATATATCCAGGTACTATGATGAAAATAGATAAAATGACCAAAGGGAAAAAAAATTGAAGATCCAAACTTGAGCTCATATGATTTTAGCCACCTCGTATTTGATAAAGGGGCAAAAAAAGCTCATTGGAGGAAAGACAGGATCTTCATCAAATGGTGCTGGCAAAACTGGAATGCCATTTTTAGTAGAACAAAATTAAACCCCTACCTCTCACCCTGTAAAAAATAATCAACTCCAAGTGGATCAAAGACCTCAACATGAAACCCAATACTCTGAAGGGATAGAAGAAAATGTTGGCAGCAGTCTACATGATATAGGAGTAGGAAAAGACTTTCTATATCAAACAATAGCCACGCAGGAAATAAGGTCAACACCTGACAAGTGAGATCTCATCAAGCTCAAAAGCTTGTGTACAGTGGAAGAAACAATCAAATAAGTGATGAGAAAACCCACAGAGTGGGAGAAAACCTTCATCAGTGATACATTTGACAGAGCATTAACATCCAGAAGTAAGAAAACAAATCACTCACTCAAAAGATGGAGTAAGGAGCTTCACAGAGACTTCACCAGTGAGGAAGTAACAATGACTGGGAATCATCTTAAAAAGTTTTCAACATCATTAATAATTAAGGAAATGCAAATTAAAACCGATCTAAGATACCACCTTACTCCAATAATACTGGATAAGATCAGTAAAACAGAAGACACCAAATGATGGAATGGTTGTGGAAAAAGGAGAACACTCATCCACTGCTGGTTGGAATGTAAACTCATACAACCACTGTGGAAAGCATCGTGGAGAACCCTTAAAAGACTCAAAATTAGCCTACCACCTGACCCAGGCATACCAGAAATTATCATTTTCATAATGAATATGTTAGAAGCTCCTTTTGCAATTTTGTTTAAGTATCAATTAAACTTGAATGGAAATGTTTAAGAATTGTTCATAAGAAATACTCAAAATTATCTCCTGCATTTTTTTAATCATTTTAAGACAGTGTCTTCCTTTATTCTCAGCTGGTCTGGAGCTCTCTGTGCAGATAAGTTGGGCGTTGAACTCACAGAGATCTTTTTGCCTCTGCATCCCTAGTGCTAGGATTAAAGACTTGTGCCACCAGGCCCATCATTTCTTATACATATATTAACATTAAAACAATGTATTAATAGAGTTAAGATTAGAATATAGAAGAATTCCCCTAGTCATATAAATTGTGAATTAGTAGAATATCATGTAGACTTTTATAATGAATTAAATAAAGAAATTATCCTTCCAATTTTTCCTCATGAAGACTCATAAAAGTACAAGTTTTGACTGCAATATTAAGAAGGTGGAACTGTTATGGTAGGAATGTACATAAGTGGGAAAAGTAAGCTGTGATTGGTGAAATTAGTGTTTATCCTGATAAAATTAACAAATGAAGGATAAATATATAGGAGCCTGTTATATTTATGGCCACACAGGAAAATGCATTATAGTTTATAAGAACCTTTTTAGCGAGAACCTAAATAAGGGACTTCAGATTCTAGAGGGCAAGAATATAGGAGGTTGGGGAATTTAGAATCCATTAAGGACAAGCTTATGATCTCTTTTGCTGCAGAAATTAAAATGCTATTTATATGTTAACTTAAAAAAATTCAAAATTGGTGTAAATTTATATAGAGTTAGATAAAATGTCAAATTCCTTTGAAAGAAAGATGCCAAGTTATACTAATATCCAATGTTTCAACTATCCTTAACTACTCTCCAACTTCCTTATTCCCATTCTTCCATACTTCCTCATTAGGCCTCTTAACTCCTCTTGATATGACAGCCTACAAATGCATTTTGGTTCACATCAGTTATATTTACATATCCTGATAGGCCTAGTGTCTGCTTGTCTATCAACAATCGCAGTTAAAAGCAGTTACCACACATGCCTGCAAGAGATAATTTAATATTTTAGTTTATTGAAGGAAAACTATTGGTACTTAATGTGTTTGAAGTTCCTATCCTTTATTTTTTTCTCAGCTTTAACTCAGATATAAGCAACATGTCTCACAAAGAAAAGCAATTTTTTCAACGCAGATTTGGTGATCTCTAACAGACCTTGATGATTTGAGATAAGCATTGCTATTCCTCATGTCTAAATAATACACTTTTCAATGAACTTTGACTTTTATGTTTTCTTAAGCATTCTGTTTTCTAGACACATTAGTTAAATACTTGATAAATTCTAGCCTAGCCACATGAAAATATTTGACCCAGAAATTCCTTCCTCCCTGATATTTTAAGGAAATTTCCTCAATATGTTTGAAATTGTAATGCCAGCAAAGAAAATATAATTGCTGGAGAGTTCCATTTTCAGTTTTGACAGAATAACATATCACAACAAGCCCCCCAGCAAGCACAGATACAAAAGCTGGACAAAATAAAAGAACAGCTGTCTAAAGAATTTCAAAGGTAGTAAAAGAAGTCAAGACTTGTGAGGCCAAGGTCCTAGGAATAATAAAATGCATTAAAGTGGAGCTAAATTTTCTTTTTATCTCGTAGAATCAGAATTTTTAACTGAGTAAACAAAACTTGCTGTAATTTCATTAGTATTTAATTCTTCCTTTTTTTTCAAAAGAGTCTCACTATATAGACCTGTCTGGTCTTGAATTCACTATGAAAAATAAGATAGCCTCAAACTCATAGATTTCCACTTGCCCCTGCCTCCCAAGTGCTGGGATTAAAGGCATGTGCCCCTACTGCCTGCCTAGTTTCCTTTCCACTGCTATAATAAAGCAAATTAACTCAAAACTTGGTGAGGACAGGTGTTATTTGGCTTACACTAACAGGATACAATCTAACACGACTGAGGAGAATCAGGGTATTCAAGAAAGGAACCTGGAAACAGGAGCCATGGGGGAATACCATTTCCTTGATCACTCTCTGTCTACTGCTTAACTAATTTTCTTCTGCTTCCCAAGGCTAGCTACCCAGGAAATGATACTGTCCACAGCAGTGGTCTGGGCTCTTTTACATACCATAAGACATTCAAGACAATTCCTCACAGACATGCCTAATGACCAACCTGATAAAGACAATCACTCAATTGAAATTGCTTTCTCAGGTGATTCTATTCTATGTCAAGTTGACTGACAGTGTTAACTATGACATGGAGTATCTAAAAAAATAGATTTGGGGCTGAAGCTATGGCTCAGTTTTACAAGATCTGAATTTGGTTAACAAAACCCAAATTCAGTGGCTCACAACCTCTTGTAAGCTCCCCGGAACCCAATGCCCTGTCCAGATCTTGTGGGTACAAGAATTACATGCATGCATCTACAAAGATTAACACTCACTCACTCACTCACTCACAATTAATAATAAAGTTATTGCTCAGTAGAACTCCTTGTTTCAATGTGTCAGATTTCCAGGATCTGTGGATAGACTAAGGGAAAATTAGGTTGTCTCTATTTCTTAACTTTTGTGAAAACAGCAACAACATTGGCTGAGAAAATATCACTGTAATAGGATAGTGAGCCCTTTGGGTATATGCCAAGGAGTAACATAGCTGGATCATATGGTAGATCTAGTTTTAGTTTTTCAAAGAGTTTGCCGTAGTTATTTTCATAGTGACCAGACCAGTGTGCAATCTTACCAGCAGTGAATGAAAGTTCTCCACCAGAATTTATTGTTGGTTTTCTTGAGTGTATGTGGGAAGATCCAGTTTGAATAAGGAGCTAGTTCTCAGCTTGCACCCATCAGGGCACCATGTGGTAGTGATGGAATTCCTCTGACCCTGCCCCGAAAGGGAGCAAGCAACTTGCCATGGGCACATGATGCTACACAAAGCGGCAATATACAGTGTTGCAAAACTTGGGGTCTGTGGTTGTCTCTGGGAGCTGACATCATTTTGCTTATAAAAGTGAGTTGCAGAAGGCAATAAAGCGAGTTCACCATTACCATCATTACATAGAATCCCCAGCCATTATTTTTGCATGCATACAGGCCAAAGCAGGTCTGGATTTTGAGTGTCATGGCCAGTGGTTGGACTGCGGTCCATCAGATAACTAACCTGGTAAGCTGGTGTGGGGCTGGACAGAGACCAATCAATGCACCAGCTGTGAAGTGAACTTTGAGTGGGTGTAGGCTGAAGATAGGCCATCAGCCATCAGCCTGAAATTCCTGACCAGAAGCCAGCAGTCTTTGGGCAGGTGGGAAAACACAGGCAGATGGGAAACATTTCATTTTCCCAGGCTAATGACCTGAGTTGGAAGTACCTCTCAGGTTGGGTTACAAAAGTAACCAAATGACCTCTGCACTGAGGGATCAGTTCCCTGCAGTGACTGCAGGCGGGCACTGTGCTCCCTTTCCCTTAGCAGGACTGTACTGTACCTGCTCATAGTAAAAGAAGCTCCCATAATTGTAGCCATTCTGCATGGGGTAAAATAAAATCTTCAAGTAGTTTTAGTTTTAATTTCTCTAATTATTAATGGTGTTAAACACAATTTCTTAGACATTTTTTTCTTCTTTTGAGAACTTTCTATTCATATCTGTAGCCCACATTGTCATTGGATCATGCCAAAATCTCCAAGGACAGTACAAGTTGATAATCACAACCCAAACTCATTAATCAACATTGATACAGAAAAACTAAACAAAATTTAATTGAATTTTTCTGTCAAAATCAGGCTTACATTTAATTGAATATCTTGCTGCCTTGAAATACCAGATTATTATACATTGTTTGATTTTCATGTCCAGAATTTTTTTTAAATATCTCAACTATTCTAAATATTTTTCATGTAACTTGACTTCATAACTTTCTCAAGTAAACAAACATTTATCTTATACAGTTAATTTTTTCATGCCATCCCAGAATATGGATTTGAAAATTATCTACTTTATTAATGATTATATATATGGCTGCCTTCAGTTCTCTAGTACTACAAACCTAGTGATGGTGAGTATTATTTTATTATCTACATTTTTATTGTGTGTATGTTTACTGTGGAGATTTCTCAGAAGAAAGCTTGCAAGAGTTGATTCTCTTCTTCCTCCATGTGTATTCAAGGGATCAAACTCAGATCACTAAGATGGATGGAAAGTGCCTTTACCCTGTGGACCTATAATTATTATATGTATATGACTCACATTTTGTGAATGTGAGAAAATATTCCTTTGGATTGTTATTTGTGGTGGAAATACTAGATAAACTAAAATAATATTTTGAAAATTATAATTTTCATTATTTTATGATCTGTCACTGTATCTCTGAATTAAAATTTGTAAGACTGGAAGATACTTTTACATTTTGCTAACTTTTCCAGTTATGTCTTTAGTTATAACCTTCATATGGTCAAATACATGAACTTGCCTGATACATAGAATTATATACAAAGTGCTTCTAGATTTTTTTGGTGAAATACTAAATGTAAAATGGTTTATGTATGACAATAGTTTGCTTCTTTCTGAATGCTTACAGTATGTTATACATTCCTAACAATGGTGTTAGTATCTTAAACACATGGAAAGTAACAAAATTTATTTAATATGTAAACTCTATGTTCATGGCAATGTGTTTTATTTAACTATTATACTTAAAACTAAAATTGTTAACATATTAATATAAAATACTTCTCTGTCACTAGCCCAAGTTTTAATGGGATACACTTTGATAATGTCCAAGATTATATTGCTACCAATATTCTCCAACAAGTTTTCTGTGTATAATATAACAGCGTGGTCTTATATAATACTGACTTTAGATTTATGTACATGTTGTCCAAATCTTATTTATAATGATTTTCTGCTCTAAAAGATATATTGTCATTGGGATCATTTTGACACAAACTGCCAATAAGGCTTGTGTCCATGCTTGGCACTTTCATGTTTTTAGCCAAAAGGTACATTTCATACTCTAACATTGTTCTGATAATATTCAGTCTCTTTACCCTAAGAGCTGCCAAGAAATAATTTTTAGCCTTAACTATGTTTCATTTCACACACATATATGTGTTTGGAGATTGTCCTTAGCTGGTGCATTGAATCAAATGTTGTATGAATTATTGGTAACCTATTGCTCCCAGAAGATTGGAGTCATTCTCTTTCTTTTTTTAAATTTTTATTTATTTATTTATATTTATTTATTTTATGTGTACGAATGTACTGTCTGCATGTAGGTTTGTTCACCCGTGTCGTGCAATGGAGTCATTCTCTTTCAACAATGGGATTCTTTGTAGGTTAAACAGTTTCCAGTTGATGGAATTACACTACACTAAAGTTACCTTTGGGGACACAAATCAGTCTCTCTCTCTCTCTCTCTCTCTCTCTCTCTCTCTATATATATATATATANATATATCTGTCTATCTATCTAACTAGCGAGTGAGCAATAAATTCGGTGGGAGTAATGGGAGGAGGTGTGGAAAGGGGAAGGAATCTAAATGCCATCAAAGTACAATTGTATGAAAATTAGAAAAGTTAAATTAAAATTTTTTAAATGACACCTATAGAAAAGATCTCTCCTCTAACATTGGAGTAGCATGTATGCTGAGAATTATGCAGCGCTCTTGCACAGAGCTTGTCCCTCATCAAACTAACCTACCCTAGGCAGGCTACTATAGAAACCGCTGAGTCACAGACCCGGGCCAATCACAAGGAGACATGATGACTGCACTAAGGGGAGAGTGAAATGTGAAATGCGAACCATATATAAACACTATACCTTGCCACCAATAAATGAGTCTGTAGTAGCTTACCTTCTGCCTGTTTTCACCTAATTCCCAGGGTCTGTGTGTTGACTGCCTCTCGCCCCCTTTCATTCATGGTCAGACCACGAATTTCCCCCTGCATGTCTGGGGGATTGACAACATCTTGCACCTAAAGTGTTTTTTTTTTCTTTCTTTCTTTTGACCCCATGGTGCTGGAGAGGCACCCCGTTTCTTGATTGGTGAGTAGGCCCCCTTTTGTGTTATTTGTTCTTTTTGCCATGTGAGAGTGAGTGCCCAGTCCACACACTCCCAAACCCCTCTCCTCCCTTCCCATTTCCAATATTTTTCCCCACGTTTGGGAGCCACAGACAGATGCCCTAAAGGCTCTCCTCCAGACCCAAGGCCTTAATGTGAAATCCCAGGGTTTGGATTCATTTGGGAGTAGGCTGTTTGCATTGTCCCTCCTCATCATAATTGTGAGCCTTAAGGGCTCCCCAGTGGAGGACTTCTTCGTGACCATAACTTGGCCTGCCACAAGAACACCAAGGATAAATTGACCCTGCCCTGTGTCTATGACTTTCACCTTGACGAGGAAGTGACTTTCACCTTGACGAGGAAGGTCCCCCCCCAATCCTAACTCCCCCAAACTTCCTTCAGCTGCCCTTGCTAGGGATACTAATTCACCCCTCACCAATATACCCTTGAAAGGGGGCCCAGATGCTCTCTCACACTGGAGGGACTAGAGAAATCTTGTTCAGCCAGCCATGTCTTTTGGGTAAGAAAGTGTTCAATTCTTTTTTTTTTTTTTCTTTTTTAACTTTCATTTTGGTTTTGGTTAAACTCGAGTTTCTGGTCTAGCGCATTTGGTTAGGAAAAACTGAACCCAGTATTGCTCCTTGAGCATGGAGACGGGGGACTCCCCAACCCTCCACTGGTAGAGTATGAACAGGGGGTTTACCTCAGTGATTTGGAATCTAGTGGACGGGTCTTGATTTGTGTTTCAAGGACTGACAGAGCATCACCTCCGTGCATACACCTTTTCCTCTCTTCCTGTCTGACTATTCCTTGTGTTTATGGTAACTATTCTTCCGTTTTGTGTGTGTTTGTAATTCAGTCATTATAATTGTCTCATGTTGGCTCTGTCAAAGTGGTCACTTCAAGTTTCCGTCTTTTATGTGCACAGAATCATTCATTTTGGCATGCAAGACTAGATATACATGTGCAAACTTTAAAATATGGATATTTAAAAATGCATTAAAAGGCCTAAAATTTGGACACTGTGGACATCTCTAAATTCATACACTTTACAATAGATGGTAATTTTTTACAGGAGTTAGCCTCTGAGTTGACTGTTTAAGGATCCTGTTTTTCTAGTTGACTTTTTGGTTGGTGTTTGTTTTCAAAAGGATCATGTGAGGTAACTTGCTTGTTTTGGAAGTATTTTGCTCTGAATGTTCAGCCTACTTTGTGGTTTTTCTCTTTCTTTTCTTTTATTTTCTTTTATTTTATTTTATTTTTGAGACCTCCGCAGGCCAAATTCTCTGGGTGGATGTATCCCAGATTTAACATATTGACTCACCTTGAGGGCTGGGAATGAATTATTGGGCTGGCAATCCTTCTGGGTGGGGCAGCTTTGTTGCCTCTTGGGACCAGGTGTGGTGGCACACACCTTTAATCACAGTCCTTGGGAGGCAGAGGCAGGCAATTCTTTGTGAGCTCAAGGTCAGCCCTCTAGTCTTCATTGGTAAGTTTCTACCCAGCTGCTGCACAGAAACTCTATCTCAAAGGACCAGAGATAAACTGCCTTTTACTACCTAGTAAAATTTTCATCAGCAGTTAGTCAAGAATCCTGGTCTGGCTTGGGAGAAGATCTTTAGAGTTTGGAGAATCTCTGAGCTCTCTGGAGTGCCCACGTGGCAAACTTTCAGTCTCTGCTAGAGACCAATTTTGGGGTCTGGCACCAGGATAAGTTGGGGTGCTGCATGGCCTCTAGGTGTGCATTATAGGGTCTTGCTTCCAAGGTGTGAAGGAGAGCAGTCTAGAACAGCTTTTGGGCTCTGTTATGTTTCTGCAAGAATTTTTGAGCCTGTTTCCCTCCCTCCTTGCTTCCTCATGGGAGGAAACGGGACCTCTCTGGGTCTGTGCTGTCTTTGGTAATCTGACTGGCAGTCCCTCCTATGTGCTGTGTGTTTGTGTTATGGAAGAGTTGTTCTCAGAACTGGGTGAATCAAGCTCATGAAAACTGTACTTCACTCTATGCTTTTAGGCTCCATTCGGATGAAGGCATTATATAAAATTATTGTGATCACTTTAAGGTGTTAGATTAGCTCTCTCACCCAAGGCTGCCGATGTTTTTATTTTTATTTTTGTACTTCTTTATTATTATTTTTTCATTTTTTACCAATAAGCAATAATTTATGAATACAAACATCCTTCATGTGAAACCAATTTGCAAGCAGTTGTGCCCAACCCCACACAGCCCAAGGGCCCCAACAAGGGGCTTGTATGTACAATCAAGTTGATCAAATAAGTGTCCAGTCTATATTACTGTAGTTTCACCATTCACCCCAATCACAGCCCTTGCATTCTACCACGCCCCCTCTTCTGCAGATTGTTCCTTAGGCTTAGAAAAAGGGCACAGGTGGACGAGAAGCCAAATAATCTACTTTCTCTGGAGCTGTTGTTTTGGACTCTGGTCAATTCTGGCTGTTTCCTTTCATGGGCTGACAGTTTGTCCAGGAATAACCTTTCAACCCTACTAATGAAGCACAAGCAATTAGATATATAGGTATTTAAACAGTACTAATTGCTATGGTAGGTTACTTTGGTATAGACACAGACGTTTGGATGGTATGTTAATCCATGAATTATGTTTTTCTCTGTAAAATATGACAGGGTCTTACTGTGGCTGATAACATCTCCTAACCACTAGAGGATGTAAGTTTGTGGCATCAGCCATGGGTTATTCCTCCAAGCAGAGAGCTAATAGCCAATTAGATTTGAGATATAGAGACATATGGCTGCCACTGCTGCACAGTATTTCCAGGCAGGTGAGTTGTAGCTGGTGCTGATGGAGGAGTCTTGCTTGACTAAAGGAGACGCATATTTGCTTTATTGGTTTAGTGGCCTTTGGTAACACTCTCTGGTATTCCAGAGACCAACTGTACACTTGCAAGTGTGGTCTCAATCCATCTTTGCCATGCTTACATCAGGTCTTCGACAGCAGGGCCTTATCGCCTCTCTTCTTGCAGGTATCCCTTTTTGCAGGCAAGAAGCCTTTACATTTTGGGGGGGGGTGCTTGGATCCCCTGGCCAACATCTCCTTGGTAGACTAATTCATTGCTGATATCAGAGCTCTCATGTATTAATATATTTTGCTTAAATGCACAACTTAAGGAGACTTTAGTATTATATTTGGTTCTGAATAGAGAATAATAGTTTTCACAGTTCCTATGTCTATTAGTCAATTAAAGAAGGCAGTTTTACCGGTTTTATAAGAGATTCCCTCTATAACAGTTTGCTCCAATTTACAGTTAGAGAACGACCTCATCATCATCATATTCCTCCTGGTTCTATGAAGGGGAGGTAAGAAAGTCCTTCATATTAAAACTTCGTGGCACCTAGAAGGTAAGTTTCATTAGGACTCATTAAAAACAGTTGTTACGAGTAGGATCCACAGAAGGGTTTGATGCCTGTAGCATTATGAGGCTTTTCTTCCTTTCAATGTTCAGACAGGCCAATCTTTCTGCTGGCACTTCCTGGTACATACTACACAATGCAAAGTTGTTATCTTTTCTTTCTCAGCCGATAAGTTGGTGATGTTTTGACATGAGGGAACATACAAATCTTTTCCCATAGTTAGTTTTAACGTTTAAATTGCAAAGTTTTTGACAAAAAGGTTTCATATATATCTGTGTCCCCCCTTTTTATTTTAGTTTTTTTATTTTTTTGACCCATGAGTCTCAAAAAAGCAGTTGTAGTACACATACCTATAGGCAGGAATCAAGGCACAGATTTCATCAAATTCACCCACGCTCTTTTGGGTGACTGTATGTTGTTAACTTGGGAAGCAAACTTAATTCCTTAAGTTAAATCATCCTACAGGTAAAAGAGGATGCTACAAGATGATACTTTACAACAGAAAAATTATAGAGAACATTTGTATATGCCAATCCCAAAATTATTGTTATACAGATTTTGTGTAAAACAAGTGTGGACAACAACATTTTATATTTCCAATTAACTCAGATTCATTACCGTTTTTTATCAAAACCTTTAAACCAGTGTTGTTTAATATACACATATTTACTTTTCTAAGTCCTAAAACACCATGTAACCTGTAGACAAAGTCTGAACAAAATTGGATACTTGTTGAACTCATGTCAATTAAATATACATTAATCGAATATAGACCCGAGTCCCTTTCCTGCCTCTCCCACCCCTCCCAATTCACCATTTCAGTCAGTTTTCCAATGCAGTCTTTCTGTTGTTCTTTTAATATGCATCTCTCTCCACAAGAAATATTTACAACTGGGTTATTGGCGCTAGCATCCACAGATGCTCCTGATGTTTTTAATGTGTGTTTGAGCCTTTCTAAAATTATGGAACCTCAGTTTAACTTATGGGTAAGAACATATTTGGGGGGTTTAAGTGCCTTAAGCCCTCATACTTAGTGAAATCTTATTCTCTCATGCCTGACCAGAAATATAAATATTTTAATGATTTAACCTGGGTACCTTAAAAAAAATCTTTCCAAACTCTCCCAGCACTCCAGAGACTAAGGTATGTGTATTTCTTGATCTGGTTTGGGTGGAGAACTGATACTAGAATGGCTTGCACCAGCCCTGTTTCTTGCCTCCAGGGGTGGGAGAGGGCAGCCTGGGATAGGTAATAGGCTTTACTATGTTTCCTATTTGTTCCCTTCACCCCCTTCCTCTTCATAGGAAACAAACATACCTCCCTGGGTTTGAACTGCTGTCCTGCTGGTCTGATCACTCCTGGAATTTCTCCAATTGGTTTTGTTGGGCCACACCTTTAATCCTAGCATGCATTCAATCCCAGCACAGCCAAGATTTAAAAGTGGAGTTTATTTGGCCCATCGCATTTTGCATTTCTTATTAAGTTGGAAACCCAGTTAGGGATATTTACTACATTTCTGAAAAAAGCTCTAAAGTTTTGGTTTTAAAACTAGTTTGTCATGACATTGTGTCTAACCACAGTATACATTTAGTGAGAGTGCTTATTATTTCTTCACAAAGGGTCAATCTGTTTATGAATATTATTAAGAAAGGAAATTACAAGAAAAAATGTTAGAGCATGTTGAAATGGAGATATTTTTGGTAATGATTTATAATGAGAATGTCTAAGTGATAAGACTGAGGAGGTTTGTTATGACAGGTAAAAGTTGATACTATATGAATAAGCTCAATTTTCTAAGGTTCAGTCAACTAGTTTAAGAATAAAAATGTATATCTAGTCAAGGTTTGTTTAAGAGTGCTCAATTTTGGTCCAACCTTTATATGCATATCACATGACACTTCAATATATAGTAAAATGATAAGATACCTGTACTAAATTAAATTGGTATAAATACTCAAGGTAGTTTACTAGTGGCCTTAAAAAGATTTTGAATATACAGAGTTGTCAATTTTCAGTCCACACGTGGCTTGAATCTGGCTCCCTGTTAAAGGTTTGTATGAAATGGACACAGACAAATAGTGGGTTACCTATGGCTACTGAAAATGTACTTTATGTTCCTTGCAAGAGTTTCTTTTGATATTTCCTTCTTCCTAACCAGACAGTTTGGCTCAAAAAGCTAGGTTATATCTCCCTGAACCACCTGCATGCAGTCCAGGAGGAGACAGTCTTGGATAGGCTTGGTAATCCTTATCACTGTATTTCCTGTCTTCCAGTATGTGGTACAACTCCTGTCTTACTGGGAAAACTAAAAATCAGGATAAGGGGCCTGAAAAAGAAAAAAGATTGTTCCCATTTGTAGTAATTGTAGTGAACAGTTTACATTTAAAATAAGCCTAAATTATTTAATTAGAACTTGTGGCTTAATGTATGGTGTTACCTCCCTCCTCCAGTCATTATTATACAAAGCTGCATGAAATGTTGTCCAAGCCTTATCTAAAATATTATACAGTAATTAAAATTATTAGACTGGTGTAACTTAGCCTTTCTAGATGGATAACCACCATACATAATGCCCATACAAATTTGGCCAAGAGACTTAAGAAACAACTTTGTTTCTTGTCATCTGAGGTCAACTAAGTCCCAAGGGACTATGTCTGGGGGCATCTCCTGAAGTGTTCTGCAATTGGGAGTCACCAGTCCTCCTGGGAAGTCAGGACTTGGAGATCCATTAACAAGACTCTAGCTGGTGTCCAGTCTATAAATAGGAAAGTCTCTTCATGCTTCAAAAGGTAAGCCTGGTCCTGCATGCCTTGATTTTGTCCTCCAGTGGATGGAACTTGTAAAACCAAGAGGAGCCAGAGCCACTCTCCCAATCTGAGTGCACACTGAGGACCAGATCCTCAACTTACCTTGAAAAAACCAAATGGTTAATCTGGGCTAACTGTATGGACTTAAACACCCAAAAGGAAAGTATAACCAAAAGATAAGTAATTATTATATTTCTTTTAAAGTCTGAGAGATTGTACCTCCAAACACTGGATTTTAAGTCACTTAAATTCATATGAGATCTGTTGTTACAAAACAATAAAATTTCCTCTCTCTATTTAAGCAATTACCTAAGAAGACTCACACCTTGAATGTCAAAATTTCCTGGTTGAAAGGTTCTGAGTTCACACAGCATGACCAAATTAACAAACGGAGAAGCCCAATAATGGATGCTTTGGAACGCCTCTTTGAGTAATTCTAATGAACTTTTAAATTGGATATTTAATTCACCCTGTTCTTCTGGTTCCCTGCCTAGAATATGTACCTAGCTATTCTCACCTTCATAGGCACTGGTTAAGGATTTTGTTCTCTTGGTAATTATACTTTTGGGGGTCTTTTAGATAGATCCACTGAACAGGGGTAACTCAGTTGCCACAAACTTCCCCCCTTTTCAGCATTCAATGATGTCAGAACAGTTAGTGCCCTGATTCCCTTTTGGCAATTGGGGTAACCTCCTCAGAGGGTAGTGTGATAAAAGTAGGAGCTAAAAATTGGCTAGGCAGTTTATGGTCAAGATCCCCCAACAGAGCCAGTTTCTTTCTCAGCTGAGAGCTGAGGATTTCCTGGATCTGGTAGCTCTGACTTGTGTCTCATGCATCCTTAAGTCACTTGACAGATTTATTGACCAGCAGAAAATTGGCATTAAAATCATGGTGTTAAGGATTCGATACAACCCCTCTAGCAGAGATCATTCCATCTTGGAAACACCAACTCTGGTTGACTCTTATGAAGTTCCTTCAAGGATTTGAAGGTCACATATTGAGAGGGAGAAATGAGCTAAGACCCCAGGTTTTCATGTCTGCCTGACCCCCTACCAAGTCCTCAATATTACATGTCGACTTCTTAAACTTGGTGACATTATTAAAGGCCCCTGATAGCAAACTGTTTATTAGCTACACCTTGATCCATGGTTCTCAAATTATCTTCCCTAACTCTACTGCCACGAGGTCATAGCCTTCAATACTAGCTTTGTTTCTCAGGTGTGGTCTAAGCTAAAATCCATTTTTGATCCTGCTACATTGGTCACCTGGGGTATCCTCCTCCTCCTGGCCCTTCTCTGCCTTTTTCTCTTCAGATATCTGTTTCACATCACCTGCAGCCAATGCCAGGTCAACAAAACAATGGTCCAGGTCTTCTCAGCAGTGGTTAATAGGGATTCTGCCTGTGTCCCTCCCACTGAGATGATTCGCATCTGGCTCTCATCCATTCACAGTTCATGGGAATGAGCTTGTCTCTCCCCTCCGTTGTACCACTATTGGCCTCTTCTCTTGGTGTCTGGTTAGTCAATGATGTGTAAGAACCTGCAAAGGTTAGTCAATGATGTGTAAGAACCTGCAAACCAGGGCAAGGTTGGTACCCTGGCCAGTTATTGTACAGTAACATGTGGCTGCCTAGTCAGTAAACCTAATCTACTTGGTGAATTCAAGATCAGTGGCAGAATCTATCTTTATAAAGGGTAAATGTTACCTGAGTAAAATATGAATGTATACCTACATCCATGTATACTTGCGCACACATCCACACACAAAAATACCCCACTGAACTTATGTAACATCCTTTATGCTAACTCTAACTACAGGCAACGACTATGATTTTTTTTCACCACTTCATGCTCTGCAAACTTACACTGGCAGGTATAATTAATAGAATATTATTTTGTGTGTTATGTTTTGCATTATACATAACAAACAATATTTAATGATTCCTAGTCAAATTATAAATATAGCACTAAAAATAATAATACAAAATATCATATCTGGACATAGAATGGAAGTTATTTTTATTTCCAAGACATGCTGATGCTTGCCTGAGCAAGTTATTCAGCCTTTCCAAGCTTTAAACTAATTTGATGTACTTCTTTTTATGTTTAATAATCCACATATTTCCTTTTAATTTTATATTACTCTAAAATATGTATACATATCTTACATCCACATATGACAATTACAATGTCTGAAAATCAGTGGTAAGTTAATTCCAGCGCACCTAAGAGATTCACATTATAACAGCAGTTACTGTCAGATAAAAAAATAAATATAATAATAACATTGTTCAGCATGCCTTTCAATTGGGGATTTGGTGCAAACATCCACAAATGAGGGATACGATTTGCATTTTGTTTTTCTGGTACTGTGTTACTTCACTTAGCATAATGGTACTCAGGAGGGAGAGGCAGGTGGATCTCTGTGAGTTCAAAGCCAGCCTTGTCTACATAGTGAGTTCCAGACCAGCTAGGACTAGAGGGAAACCCTGTCTCAAAAAGACAAAAAATAATAGTGATATTCTACATTTTATAATGGAGGGGATAAAATCTCTGACAACTAACCACACCACAGAAATATTTATATTATTTTCACTAAAAACAAAAAGGTCAAAAAACTCTACTGTATAACCTTAAGTTGTAGTCTGATTTATAATTTGTTTCATATAATATAGTGCCATTTAATAATTTTTTACTAACATTAGTCTTTTGTATTGTGTATTGAATAAACAACTAACACCATCAATGGTTCTGTTTTATGTAATTATGACTTTTCTCTTGATTAAAAAAAAAAAGATAGAGAAGAACCCAAATCCATAAGTTAAATATAAAATGCTAAAAATATACATACATTTTTAGTGAGAAAATAAGTATTGTGAAACCCTGTGGCATTTTTTTTTCTGGCTGTAATTTTTTTTAAGTTGAACTTTAGAGTACACATAGCATCAAAGTAACATAAATGAAACTTGTGATACCAAAAAGAAAGCATCAAAATACAGTGATACTTTAACATCGAAATTCCATTTTTCCCAACTTGTATTGCTTCATTATATATATATATATATATATATATATATATATATATATATATCCATACCCATATCACCTGAGTTTACTTTCTTTCTTTCTTTCTTTCTTTCTTTCTTTCTTTCTTGCTTGCTTGCTTGCTTGCTTGCTTGCTTGCTTGCTTGCTTGCCAAAAGATATCATGTTTTCCCCAAGGAAGTGCTTGAAGTTTCCTCCTTGACAAGCCCAAACAACCATCAATCCTGCCCCCGTGATCCACGCTGGAGTCCCTCCCTCCACATTGTCACACAAAAGTGATCCAGCATGCGTGTGTCCTGTCTTGATCTTCATGAACTGGCCTCCATGACACAGCCTGGATAGTCCAACAATGGCAGTCTACACTCTGAACAGGCTGAAATCCCTGTAGCCACACAGTCCACAAGCTGAATATCTCAGTATTCCCCATCTGGCATTAAAGGTTTGGAGGATTCTCCAGCTTTATATGTGAAGTACAATTTCTCACACATTACTATTTATTTCTGGTTATAATTTCGTTTTGGATGCTTAAGTCCACACAGCCCAGATAAACCAAGGTTTTTGTTTTCTCAAGGTCACTTGAGGATCTGGTACTCAAGGGTCACTCAGTTTTTGTTTTTTGTGATTTTTTGGGGGGTGGGGGGAACCCTGGCTCCTTTTGGCTTTTCAATCACCAGTTCCATCCATTTTAGGACACAGTTAGATCTTGCTAACCAGGCTTCTCTTTTGGAAGCATGTGCAGACTTTCCTCTTTATATATTGGACACTGGATGATGTTCCATTAGTGGATCTCCAAGACCTCCCTGCACAGGAAGACTGGTGACTCACATTTGCAGGACATTTCAAGAGATGCCCCCATGCATAGTCCCCTGAGACTTAGTTGGCCCCTCTTAGGGTAAGGAACAAAGTTATCCCTTTGTTCCCTCAGCCAAATTGGTATGGGTATTTTGTATGGTCATTAAGCACCCAGAAAGGCTAAGTTACAACACCCTAATACATCACACCTATACTAAAATTGTATCTTCTGAAAACAAACTGTGTTATTTCCATATCATATTTCTTGATTCACCTTTTTCCATTTTAACTTTATGTTACTCTAAAATATGTACATATGCCCACCATCATATACCAAAAATCCATAGTCTGAAAATAAATGGTAGGTTAGTTCTAGAACCTGTCTGTGGATTCATAATATAAGAGCACAGTTGTGTTCAGATCGTGAGGCGTGTAACATCAATGTTGCTCATTTTGCCTGACAACTAGGTACTTGGTCCTAGCATCCACAAATGAGGGGTTCCATTCATCTTTTATTTTTCTAAGACTATGTTACTTCACTTACCATAATATCTTCTAGTTCCATCCATTTACCTGCAAATGTCATGATATCATCTTTCTTTACCACTGCATAGAACAACTCCATTGTGTAGATGTACCACATTTTCTCTATCCACTCGTCGGTTGAGGGGCACTAGGGTTGGTTCTATCTCCTTGCTATTGTGAAGAGAGCTGCAATAAACATGGCTGTACATGCATCTTTGTGGTAGAATGAGTCTTGTGGGTATATATACCCAGGAGTGGTATGACTGGGCCATGTGGCAGGCTCATTTTGAGTCTAAGTGTTCTACACACTGCTTTCCATAATGGTTGCATGAGTTTGCATTCCCACCAGCAGTGGATTAGTGTTCCCCTTTAACTATAACCTCTCCAGCATTTGGTATCATTTGTTTTCTTCATCCTAGCCACACTTATTGGAGTGAGATGATATCTTAAAGTGGTTTTAATTTTCATTTCCCTTATTATTAATGATGTTGAACACTTTTTAAAGATATTTCTCAGCCATCTCTGTTTCCTCACTTGTGTAGTCACTGTTCAGCTCTTTACTCCATCTTTTGAGTGAGTCATTTGTTTTCTTTGTTTTTTGAGTATTTTATATATTCTGGAAGTTAGTGATCTGTCAGATTTATCAGCAGTGAAGGTTTCCTCCCACTATGGCTGTAATGTTTAATCATGGTCATGAAGTACTTTGAAGCCCACTCCATGTACAATTAACTATATTGAGGTTTGATATCACATAGCTTGTTTAAATATCCCATAGATATATCTATGGCTTATATCTTTCCAGACTATAAACTTTAATACTGATATTTGCATGATGAAATCAGTTACTTACATTTTTCAGCTTTCTTTTGGGGCAAAATCAGTGACAGTCCATTACTTTTCACCTAGAAGGTATACATGCAACTGGGGGGGGTAATTACTGATGGAAAGTATTGCATTATAAGAGCTTTAAGGCACCTAAAAACTGAAAATAAACCAAGAGGTTTTTGATGTGATGAGCACTAGAGGCAATAATGTTTCCACAATGTAATGACTGCTTGTGTGGTATAATGATGTTTTTAGAAAGAGAAGACACACAATTTGGGGGGACAACACTGTGATAGTTGTGTTGTCCTGTTGGAGGATGGGTAAATAAATAATTCACATGGAATAACTTGTGAAAAAAACAGAATAATGGAAAGTCTTTGATCTATATTTCATACTTTCCTCAACCCTTTTGTATTCCACTTTACTACCACAGATAAAGCACATCCACATGATCACTACGAATATGTGACTTTTGAAAGAACAGTAAAGTAAGGGATGTGGGAATAATTAGAATATTCAGGAAAATAAGTGGAAGCCATAAGACTTCTTAGTGCATTTTCATCCATATGAATTTTAGGAATATATGTAGTGCATCAAATAAAAAGGACATATGGGGCTGGAGAGATGGCTTAGCGGTTAAGAGCGCCGACCGCTCTTACAGAGGACCCGGGTTCGATCCCCAGCACCCACATGGCGGCCGAGAACCGTCTGAAACTCCAATTCCAGGAGAACTCCAGTTCCAGGGGAATCCGAGACCCTCTTCTGACCTCTGCGGCATTGCACGACACGGGTGCACAAACTTGCATGCAGACAGTACATTCATACACATACAGAAAATAAAAAAAAATGTTTAAAAAAATTCTTAAAAAAAAAAAAAGGACATATGACTGGTGTGAACATGCATAAGACTTGTGCATGGTGTTATCATTGTTGTGAGTTCATTTGAAGAAATGACCAGCTGTCTGGAAGACTCTATTCCTTTGTGGTCATCTACCCACTCTCTTTCTCACCATCTTTCCGTTTCCTCTTCCCCAATAATCCTGGAGCCTAGTGTTACAGAGCTTTGAAATAGCATAGTTTAAGTGACTAAGAAATCCCAACCCAAACTAAGGAACTTTTGGCAATTGATGGCTGCTGGAAGGGTGGAAAACAGTGTCTTTTCCAGGGGAATCCTGGTGGGCCCTTTGAATGGATCAGTGTAGTGTGTGTGTGTGTGTGTGTGTGTGTGTGTGTGTGTGTGTGTGTGTGTTAAATTGGGCAAGGGCAGTAGGTGGGAAGTATGCAGGCAGAAGCAGTTCTAAATGCCATCAAACTATGTGGCAACAAATTTGTGTAAATTAAAAGAGCCATGTGTCACAAAGTGTGAAAACAATGGAACTATTAGATTCATGAACGAAGCATTTAAATATGTTAAACACTAAATCTGAAGCATGATTTTGAATTTAATATTGGCCTTCAGACATATTATACTGAAAACAATTGTGCAAAATTTTAATCCTTATGAATTTCTGTTTTATCATATTGGTATATGTTTCTTTTTTGTTGTTTTTTTAATACTTTTATTGATGAATTGTGTATTTCATTCATTATCTTTCAGTCCAATTTAGACACATTCCCCTCTCCCTGGCCCATCCCACCCCTGATCCTGCTTCTTAAATTAAATTAAGTGAAGATGAAGAAATTACAAGTTTTCTACACTTCCAATAAGCTGTTAAACTTCAGCTCATTTATGTTGAGATCATGATGAGATTCACTGGACGTTTCCCTTGACATGATGGAAGAAAGAAATGCTTTATGTCTGGTGAGAAGACATTCAGTTTTGTAATATGTACAATCCCTTTGTGTTCAGGATGTCCTTCATAAAGACAGAACACGGCATCATAGGACATTCTGCCATTTCAATTCTCTCATGTCTGATGGTGATTTACAATTCAAAAATTGTAAGTTACAAAGTGTGTTGATGAATCTGTTATTGTAAAGTATTTAAACTATCATTTTTTTTCAATTCAGATAAGAGAAGGGCATGCAAGAATGATTTTCAGACAGAAAGATTTAATTTAATCTTTTCTTATGGGCATCAAGGAAGAAACTGATTTGTTTCCCAGCTACATGGTTTCCCCTCACCCCACCCCTGCACCCCCAGTTTTCTAGGACAACTTCTGTCTGAGAGAGATAAAACTCATTCAGGAAATGTTGATAAATGAGAATTATTGTAGTATCACCATGGAGATTTTTCCCTCCAGGACTCTTCTGTTTCTTTTGTGTTACTCTGCAGGGAGAGGCCCCAAGAACACATTACCCTCATTTCTTTTCAACCTCACACTGATCCTTTGTTTTCTTCCATGTTTCTTAAGAAAGGAGAATAAATTGAGGCTACCTGTCTGATTGTAAGATTACTAGGAAAGCTTTGCACAGAAGATAAAGAAGTTCCATGCTGTGGGGAGAGAACCACTGGAAATCAAATTTCCCTGGACTATTTGTTTGTTGAAGTGACTGGATTACAATTTGCTGATTTTAGATAGTTTGCTATAGCCTAAATAGTATAGTATTTTCACAAGGTTTTAGACCATAACTTAGTCCAATCGAGCTGAAATTAATTAGTAAATAAATAATATTATAAATAAAGACAGTTACTTATAAGTCTTATGCATCATTCTCAACACTGACCATGCTCTACATAGTTGAGGTTAACATACACTATATGAAATAAATTATTATTATTCACTATTAAATGAAGTATATGGTAAAAAGAAGACCAGACTTTTTACAGATAAATCCATAGGCAATGGAGCAAATTCCCCAAATTCCATGTATCCAGAGTGAAAATTCCCATATGTGTTCGACTTCAAATTGTAGTAGAGTGTGTTATTTAATTCTAAACAAGGCAGAATGAAGGATTAGTAAGTTTATTAACACTTTCTGTCATCTGACATTAATTATCATTACTGTTAAGATATGATATCATAAACAAGCAAGAATAAAACAAATGGAGCTGAAGAGATGGCATTCACTCAGCAGGAGGAAAAAGCAATGATAAACCTACCAGTTCATCTGGTTCATTAATCACAACAGTAAGGAATATTTTTCACTAGTCAATATATACCTAGAATACTACAAATTCAGGCTACAAAATTACCACATTAAAAGTTAATCGTCATTTTTCTTGGGGGTGGCTGGAGAGATAGCCTAGCGGTTAAGAGCACTGACTGCTCTTGCAGAGGACCTGGGTTTGATCCCCAGCACCCACATGGTGGTTAAGAACCATCTGTAACTCCAATTCCAGGAGAACTCCAGTTCCAGGGGAATCCAAGACCCTCTTCTGAGCTTTGCGGCATTGCACGACATGGGTGCACAAACCTACATTCAGATAGTACAATCATACACTTACAAAAATAAATAAAATTAAAAAAAATTCTTAAAAATGTTAATCGTCATTTTTAAAAATAATCATATTTAATTCATTTGGCCACTTCTTAAATTTGTTTAAGAGAAGATTGTGCTGGCCACAAAAAAATTACATGATATACTCTGATTTTAAAGATAATTTTTTCTTGTGTTTAATATATGTTTATTCTCATTCTTACTAATGGATCATATGTTTCTTATTAATTTTATTATTGCATTCAGTCAATTAAGTGTATTTTTAAAGTGGTGTGATACATTAACATACCCTAGATTAACAGGTGTGTTTACATATTTTATTAACACAAAATTCTAGAATTTGAACTTTCAGTGAAAAACATGATAGCCAGCCTTTATGCTTCACTTTATTTTCCATTGCTCTTTTAAAATTTGTAAGGAGAAAGCATGCTGTCAAGAAAATGCTTTTTTAAAACTTTCTCTGGAACACTTATCCATCGAACTTACCACATTACTGACTATAAAATAGCCCTTTCCACTAGACATAAACAATTTTCTATTGTATATTTCTATTATGAATATTAGATGTTATGGAGGTGGTAGTGTTCTGTTACCTATTTTCATCACATAAACAAGACTTGTCAAATTAGTTTTCTTTAAAGTATTTTTATTTAATTTTTGTCCATCTCATACAAAACAATTTAAACATCTATGTACCCCTCCCCATCTACACCCTTCTATAGCCCCCCACCAGATAGCATGCATTCTACCATTTATGTAATCCAGTCAAGTGAGCATACCAAAACATCCCTCAGTGCAAATTTATCCACTTGGAGTATAGTCAACACATATACAGATATTCACTTAAAGAAGAGAGCTAGTCTGCAAGGAGTTTCCTTCCAGTTTAGTTCTATGTGCATTGCTCCAAGTCCTCTGTCTGAAGTATGTCCTGTCTTCAACAATATGGTATTACCTTCAAGTTCTGGTAGACAACGAAGGGCTGTGGCAAGTGCATTTGTAATTTTGGGAGCCTTTTGTACTACACTGACTGACAACTCAAGGGAAGCCTCTCCTGTCTAGAACTCTTTCTTATTATATGGCCTCCTGCTATACACATGAAGACATTAGAGCTATGGTATGAGTAATTTTTCAGTTCTATTTTGACCTGATATGTTTTCCTGCTGGTTCTTCACACTACCCAACCATTATCTCTGATCACTCTCTCTCCCTCTTTTTAAGGCAGCCTACTCTGATGGCATTTAAAGTACCCTGATTTTCCCCATTTGACCACACTCTTGTGACTCCCCTCTACTGAGCTCCTTTTTTACCACCATGGTTACTTATATAACACCATCTCTTCCCCTCCCTGTTAAATACTCACATTTTTTATTGATGCGTTGTGTATTTCATACATCATTTTCCAATTCAGTTCAGGCATATATCCCCTTCCCCTCCCCCCACTCCACCCCTACGCATCCTAGATCATGCATTCTGCCATAACTTTTCTGCATCTTTCTGATTTTTTTTATTTTGTTTTGTTTTCATTTTTTTTTAACAATAAGTGATAATTTGTGAGTACAAGCATCCTTCATGTAAAACCAATTTGCAAGCAGTTGTGCCCAAACCCACACAGCTCATGGGTCCCACCATCCACAGAAGATAGCTCCTTTTCAAATATACTTCTGCTTCTATTGTGCAATTAAAGAAGGGCATTTTAAACCAAGTTTTATAGAGATTGCGGAAAGGCCATACTATAAATAAGTTGATCCATACACACTTTTACAGTTTGGAGAACGACCTCATCATCTGCATATTTCTCCTTGTTCTGGGGGGGGGAGGCAAAACAAGAAAGCTCTCATATGCAACAACTTTGCGGCACTAGAAAGGAACGTATCCTTCAGCATAGAACTCCAGTTAAGAATAGTTGTATAACATGTAGGGCCACAGAAGGGTGATGTATTATAGGCAATCTGATGCGAATTATTACTTCCTAATTCGAGTTGGTTCCAGAAGGGATCAACCTTTTCAGTTGGCACATATTCTGGTATATCCTACTCAATGCAGGAGCTGTGAAACTTTTCTTGTCTCAGGACCATTAAAGATTGGTGACTTGTTGTCCTGTTGGAAACACCAACAAATCTTTCCCATAGTTATTTTTAGATTTCAGAAATTGCAGGGTTTTGAGTGACGATGTTTCTCATGTCTACGTCCCCACACCCCTTATTTTTAACCCCATGAGTCGTCCAGAACGAACAGTTGATTATACTTCATAACTCAGTAGGGTGAGAATCTAGGCTCAGATTTCAATCAAACTTTACTCCATTTTGGTTTTGGGGTGATCTATATTGATTAACTGGTACGACATACTTAATATTGTTATGTTAAATCATCTCTAAACGAGAATGCTACAAGTGATCGCATGTAATAACAGAGGACCCTATAGAAGCACTCAAAAACATTTGTATGTGCCAATTCCCAGAGTATTGCTCTGCAAATTTTTAGATGCTAAAAGCAAAGTGGACACACAGTGATTGTTTATATACTCATTTAACAATCGGGACTGCAATTTACCACAGGGATTCTTTATCAAGGTCTGTTATACCAATGTTGTTGAATATACACAATATTACACATAATTTACTATCATAAACCTAAACCCTCATGTAATCTGTAGACAGTGTTTATGCACAGACTGTGCACTTAACTGGTCTGAACTCACGTTCGAAATTAAATGATCATAATATAAAATATACACCGTGTCCCTCGCCACCGACAAACCCCTCACCCTATCCCACTTTCACCATTTCGGTCCATCTGTCGTTGGGCAGTCTTTCTGCCGTTGGTTCTTCGACATTACCTATGTCATAACACCTATCATCCATGAGAAAATATATTAAACGGGTTAGTTGGATACTGGGGAGCATCCACGTAGAGGCGGCACACATTTGTCGTTTCTGGTTTTCATCTGGGACTGGTTACTTCAACTTAACATAATGTCTTCCAGCTCCATCGCATTACACTGCCAACAGTGTCATGAGTTGTCCTCTTATATACCGCTTAGGCATAGAGACTCCATGTGGTATACATGTACCAAATTGGTCGTCTATCCACCTTGTTACATGGGTTTGAGGTGTGCTCCATGGCGTGGATTTCCAGTCTATTTTTTTTTGTGATTGGGTGAACAGAGCTTGCAATAAACATACGTGGGTGGCATGGTACATCTGTTCAAGTTAAGCATGGTCCTTGGGTGGGTATCATAGCACCGGAGTGGGGATGGACTGGGTCAAAATGGAACAAGCTTACATCCTGCGAGGTTAGGAGATGTTATAAAGCCACAGTAAGACCCTGTCAATTTAACAGGAAAAAATTGTAGTTCGTGGACATTCAGCGAAAAACTCTGGTTATACCAATACATTAAACATATAGTGTCTAGTAAAGAAGTAACCAAGGGGATTAAGCTGATTATACCTATAATCTCATGGCTTGTGCTTCAGTAGTAAGTGGAAAGGTTATTGGCCGACAGCCTGTCAGCCGCATATGAAAGGAAAGGCAGGCCAGACATTTCCAGAAATCCAAGAGACAGCAAGCTCGCAGAAGAGATAGCACTGTTGTCGCGCTTTCTCATCTCACCGTGCCCCTTTTCTAAGCCCAGGGAATAAATTGCAAAAGAGGGGCATGATGAATGTAAGAGGCAATAGCGATTGTGGATGAGTGGCGAATACAGCAATGTAGTCTGGACCCTCATTTGATTAACCTGATAGGAACACATACAACCCCCCGTAGACCACACAAAAAAATCCCTGCTGGAAAGGTGGGGTTGTGGGGGTTTGGGCGCAACAGCCTGCAAATTGGGTTTACATGAAGGATCTTTGTATCACTGGAGATTATCACTTATAGCTAAAAATGGGAAACAAAACCTGAGAGAGATATGCAGGACAGTCACATGGAGATGCATGATTCGGTGGCGTGGGGGGGGGTGGGGGGAAGTGAAGGGGAGATATGCCTGCTACTGAATTGGAAATGCTGTATGAAATGCACCCAAAGCATCAATAAAAAAAATGTTAAAAAAAAGGCATGGCAGTTTTTTACCGATTTTACAGAGAATACTCTAATAACAGCTGGCTCCAAACAACGCTGGAGAACTGATCTCATCCCTCATCATGTTTCTCCTTATTCTATGGGGGGATTTAAGAAAGTCTCTCTGATTAAACCTTTGCAGCCCCTAGAAGGTAAGCTTGTATTCAGGATTCATTAAAATCGTGTTACTAGAGGATCCAGAGAGGGGCCTGATGTTCTGCAGCAGAATCTGAGGCTTTGTCTTCTTCCCTTCAATGCCCAGAGGAGTCTGGCCTGCTGGCACTTTTGGTAGCCACCTACTGCAACTGCAAAAGCTGTCATTTTTTCCGAGCCACTAAGTTGGTGATCATCTCTGGCCTGTTGGAACCTACAAATCCTTTCCCATAATTAGTTTTTAGATTTGGGTTGCAAGGTGTTTTGACAAAAAGTTTTGTCGTATCTATCTAATCCCACGTTAAGTTTAAATGGAAATGTATTCAGATAAAATTATTCGTATATGGAAGTAAATTTGAAACGTAGACAACCGACTATAGTCTCAGAAGAGAAAAGCAATTTATGAGTAAAGGGTACTAATGAGCATAGTGGAAGAAATGAGAAGGAATAACTGGCTACACTACTAAATATAGTACACAAATATATATAGATATATAATATATAAAGCATGGTGGATCAAGGCACCGATGTCTCAAGTTCACACCCAAGCTGTTTTGGGTGTTTGTATGTGGTTAGCTTGGGAAACAAACTTTATTTTAAAATTTTTATTTATTACTTATTTATATACAAAGATATCCACTTACTCAAGTATTTCTTTTTACTTTACAATAGAAAAATTATAGAGATCATTTTTTTATGCCAATCCCAAAGTAAATTGTTATAACAGTTTTTAATTAAAGCTAATATGGGACAGCAGAATTTAAAAATCAACTAATTAACTCAAAATTCATTACCATTTTTTATCAGCCTATTAAACCAAGTTGTTTAATATGCACATATTTAACTTTATAAGTCCTAAAAACACTATGTAATTCCTGTAGACAGAGTCCTTGGAAGACTGATAATTGTTGAACTCACGTCAAGTAATTATGCACCAACTAATATAACACCCGTGTCCCATCTCCATCCCCCCACCCTTCCCGAGTCACCAATTTCAGTCAGGTTTCTGATGCAAACTTTCTGCTTTTTTTCTTTTAAAGATGCCATCCCTCTCCACTAGGAATATTTATATCTGGGTTTTTGCTACTAGCATCCACATATGAAGAGATACCATTTGTCATTTGTTGTTCTGGGACTATGTTACTACACACAGCATGAAGCTCTGCGCACATAAAAGGTAACATAAGGAACAAGTATCACGGCAAAAAAAACAACTACCAAATACAATACAGCCACCCATGGGAAGCAGAGAGTGACTGGACATGGAGAGGAAGAATGATGAATCGAACTCATCTTGTAACCCGTACGCAAAGGGACGATACGACATTCTCACCCTTTACAAAAGGCAATTCCAAATAGGATCAAAGACCTCAACGTGAAATCCAAACTCTGGAGTGATAGGAGAGAAACTGGGGCAGCAGACGACAAGACGTAGGTGTAGGAAAAGACTTCTTAAATCAGACGCAGCTACACAGAAATAAGGTCAACAACTGAAAAACGGAACCCTCATTACCTCAAAGCTTCTGTACGTCAAAGGAAACAATAAAGGAAGTGAGAAAACCCCACAGAATGGGAAGAAACATTCACAGCAGATACTCCACAAAGCATTGATTTCCAGAGTAGACAAGCTACTCAAAACAAAGAAGAAGAAATCAAGTGAATCAATCAGAAGATGGAGCAAAGATCGGAACAGAGACTTCACAGAGGAGGAATAGAGATGGCTGAGAAACACCTTAAGAAGTGTTCAACATCGCTAATATTCAAGGAAATGCATAGGAAAACCACCTTAAGATACCATCTTACTCCAGTAAGACTGGCTAGGATCAAGAAAACAAATTATGCCAAGTGCTGGAGAGGGTGTGGGGAAAGGGGAACACTCATCCATTGCTGGTGGGAATGTAAACTTGTGCAGCCACTAAGGAAAACAATGTGGAGAACCCTTAGAAGACTCAAAATGATCCTGCCATTTGACCCAGTCATACCACTCCTGGTTATATACTCAAAAGACTCATCTTACTGCAGAGATACATGCACAGCTATATTTATTGTCACTCTGTTCACAATAGCAAAAAACTGGAATCACCCCAAATGCCCATCAACTGATGAGTGGATAGAGAAAATGTGGCACATGTACACAATGGAATTCTATACAGCGGTAAATACTCAGATTTTACCCATTTCTTCCTTGGTAACATCTGTATCCTACTGTTCCTCTTTCTCAGACTAATTGTTTCCCTGTACCTACCTGGTTCCTTTCCATTTTCCTGGCTCTTGCTGTTACATCAGGCTATATCTCAAATATATGGATTTGGTGCTAAGAACCACAAAGGAGAGAGAACATACATTGTTCAAATATGTGTTTCTTCACTTAGTATATTTGTCTCTAATTATGTCTATATACCATTAAATTTCATGATTTCAGCTTTCTTTAATGCTGAGTAGAAATATATTTGATATATGCACCACACATTAATTATCTCCTTGTCAGTTGAGGGATACTTAGGTTGCTCCCATTTCTTATATATAGTGAAAAGAGTAGCAAATATAAATGACTGTATAATTTCCTCTACAGTAACCTGTGTCCTATGGATATAAGCCATAGAGAGATAAAACCAGATCATATGTTAGATTAGTTTTTATTTTTATTTTTTTCTTTAAATTTTATTGAGTTTTGTGTATGTCATGCATTTCATAATTAAATTAAGACCTGTTCCCCCATTAATGCCCCCCCCACCAGAACTCATGCAATCTGCCATACATGTTAAGTCTTCCATCTTTTTCTCAGTCTTTTTAAAAAAAATTCAATTCAGAAGTTCACAGTTTGGGTCAGTTCATTCAACAATTCTTGTATTGTTTTGTTTTTGTTCACTTTAATTTTATATTACTCCAAAATATGCATATATACACTCCACTCATATACCCAAATTACAAGGTCTGATAATAAACAGTAGGTTAATCCTAAAACATGTTTAGGGATTCACATTTTAACAGAAAATTTACATGCAGGTAAAAAGAAATATAATGTTAAATTCCTAAATTGCATAGCAAGTTAACATATATTTTACTGCACTGATAAGGAACAGGTTTATTATTTCTCATAAATCTTGGAACTTAGGAAGATAGAGAAATAAACTTCAACCTATATCGATATTAAGATCAGTCAATGTGGTATGATTTTTACTAACAAATTGCCCACTTTGACCTACATGTAAAGATATGGTGCTAGGATGCACAAAGAAGGGACATCATACATTGCTTCTTTCTCTGAGACGGTGTTACTTCACTTAGCATAACAGCTTCTAGTTCTTCTAGTAGCTGTACAGAAGCTTTTGAGTTTAATAAGGCCCCACTTGTCAATTGTTGACCTTTTTCCTGCGCAGGCACTGTCTGATTTAAAAGTCTTTTCCTACATCTGTCTTGTAGTTTACTACCAATGTCTTCTTCCATCATTTACAGTTTTGCATTTCACATTGAGATCTTTCATCCATTTGGAATTGATTTTTATACTAGATGAGAGGTAGGGGTTTAATTTTATTCTTCTACAATTAGAGATCCAGTTTTACCAACACCATTTGGTAAAGAAGTCCTTTCCTCCATCTAGTCTTCTTGGGCCCTTTGTCAAATATGACTTGGCTGAAATTGCATGTGCTCCAAATTGGATCTTTGATTTTGTTCCATTGATCTATGTGTCTGGTTTCATGCCAATACCAGGCTGTTTTTATGTCACTATCCCTGTAATATAGTTTGAAGTATGGTATACTAATTGCCCCTGCATTGCTCTTTTGCTCAGGGTTGTTGTGGCTATCTGGGGTTTTTTGGTTTTCCATATGAACTTTAAGATACATTTGCTAGGTCTGTGAAGAAGGTCATGGAGATTTTAGTTGAGATTGCATTGAATCTGTATATTACTTTGTGTAGGATGGTCAATTTTACTATATTAATTCTTCTGATCCATGAGCATGGGAGTTACTTCCATTTTCTGGTGTCTTCTTCTTCTATCTCCTTCAGTGATTTAAAATTTTCATTCCAGAGGTTTTTAGTGTCTTTGTCAGGTTTGTATATATATGTATATATATATNACAGAAGATAGCTCCTTTTCAAATATACTTCTGCTTCTATTGTGCAATTAAAGAAGGGCATTTTAAACCAAGTTTTATAGAGATTGCGGAAAGGCCATACTATAAATAAGTTGATCCATACACACTTTTACAGTTTGGAGAACGACCTCATCATCTGCATATTTCTCCTTGTTCATGGGGGGGGAGAGCCAGAAAGACTCCTCATAGCACCAACGTTATGCGGCACGTGGAAAGGGAACGATCCTTCAGCATAGAACTCCAGTTAGAATAGTTGTATAACATGTAGGGGCCGACAGAAGGGTCGATGTATTATAAGGCAAAAGTCTGATGCAGAATTATTGACTTCCTAAATTCGAGGGTTCCAGAAGACGGGATCAACCTTTTCAGTATGGCACATAAACTTCTGTTATACATCCTACGTCATGCGGGAGCTGTGAAGACTTTTCCTTGTCTCAGGAAGCCATTAAGATTTGGTGACTATGTTGCTGTTGGAACACACAAATCTATTCCCATAGTTAGATTTAGGATTTCAGAAAATGTGCATGGTTTTTGACGATGTGTTCTCATAAGTCTAGCTGTACCCACACCCCTTAATTGTTGTAACCCATGAGTCGTCCAGAACGAACAAGTCTGGATTAACTATGCATAACCACGGATAGGGGAGAATCAGTAGGCTCAGATATTCAATCAAACTTTACTCCATGGTTGGTTTTGGGGAGTTGATCTATATATGATTAACGTGGTACGACAACACTTAAATATTGTTCTGGTTAAATCACTCTGAAACGAGAATGCGAACAAGTGATAGCATTGAAGTACAACAGAGACCCTATAAAGCACTCAAAAACATTTGTATGTGCCAATCGGCCAGAGTGATGTGCTCTGCAAATTTGATGCTCAAGCCAAATGTGGAACACAGTGATTGTTTTTTAATATATCTCATTTAAACAATCGGGACTGCACGTTACACACAGGGAAGTTCTTTAATCAAGTCTGTATACCAATGTTGTTGAATATACACGAAATATTAACAACAATAATTTACTACAGTATCCTAACACCCTCATGTAATCCTGGTAGGACAGTGTCCTATGCACAGACTTTGCAGCTTAACATGGTCTGAAACTCACGCGTCGAAAAATTAAGATGCATTCATCGAATATACAGAAATCACCGTGGTCCCTCGCCCACCGAACAAAAGCAACCCTCAACCCCCTATCCCACTTTCACCATTTCGGGTCCATCTGTATCTGAGGCAGTCTTCTAGCCGTTGGTTCTTCAAAGAACAATTACCTAGATCAAAATAAACACACATCATCCATGAGAAATATATTAGCAACTGGGTTAGTTGGATACTGGGGAGCATCCACGTATGGGGGCCACATTTACTGTCGTTTCTGGTTTTCATTCTGGGACATGGTGTACTAATCAACTTAACATAAGTGCTCGTTCCAGCTCCATGGCGCAATTTACCACGTGCAAAGTGGTCATGAGTTGTCCTCTTATATTAACCGCAGGCATAGAGACTCATGTGGGTATACATGTACAAATTGGTTCGTCTATCACACCAATCTGTACATGGGGGTATTGAGGTGTGCTCCATATGCGGTAAGGAAAATTTCCCAGGTCTATTTTTTTTTGTGCGATTGGGTGAACAGAGCTGCAATAAACATACGTGCGGTGGGGCAGGTAGCATCTGGTTCAGTAAGCATGGTTCCGTGTGGGGGTGGGTATATAGGCAAACGCCGGAGTGGGGGATGGACTGGGGTCAGAGAAATGAACAAGCTTACATCCGCGACAGGTTAGGAGATGTCATAAGCCACTGTAAGACCCTGTCATATTAACAGGAAAAAATTGTAGTTCGTGGATCAAAATATCAGCGAAAAAAACATCTGTGGTCTATACCAAAGTAACCAATTATAACTATTAGTGCTCTGTGATAGTAACCGAGGGGGAAAGGGGGGGGGATTATATAAATCTAAGGCTTGTGCTTCAGTAGTAAGATCGAAAGGTTATTAGGGGCCGACAGGCCTGTCAGCGGCAATATAAAGGAAAGGGCGAGGCCAGAATTTTGACCAGAAATCAAGACAGCAAGCGCAAGAGAGATAATCACATGTGTGTGCGCGCGTCTCATTCACCCGTGCCCCGTTTCTAAGCCCAGGGAACAAACTGCAAAAGAGGGGCATGAGGAAATGTAAGAGAGCAATAGCGATTGTGGATGAAGTGGCCGAACTACACAATGTAGTCCGTGGACCCTCATTTGAAATTAACCTGAAGGGAACACATACAACCGCCGCCGTAAGGACCGAACGACAGAAAAAAGGGAAGATCCCATGCTGGAAAGGGTGGGTTGTGGGGGTTTGGGCGCAACAGCCTGCAAATTGGGTTTGCATGAAGGATACTTGTACTAAGACGTGACAGAGGATTATAACTTATAAGCTAAAAATGGGAAACAAAACCTGAGAGAGATAATGCAGGACAGTCCATGGAATGCATGATTTGGATGGGGTGGGGTGTGGGGGGGAAGTGAAGGGGAGATATGCCCTTACTGAATTGGAAATGATGTATGAAATGCCAAAGCATCAATAAAAAAAATGTTAAAAAAAAAGGCATGGAGTTTTTACCGATTTTACAGAGAATACCTCTATAACAGCTGCTCCAAACTAACAGTTGGAGAATGATCTCATCATCATATTTCTCCTTATGCTAGGGGGGATTTTAAGAAAGTCTCTTGTATTAAACCTTTGCAGCACCTAGAAGATAAGCTTTATTAGGATTCATTAAAAATCGTGTTACTAGCAGGATCCAGAGAGGGGCCTGATGTTCTGCAGCAAATCTGAAGGCTTTCGTTCTTCTTCCCTTCAATGCCCAGAGAGTCTGGCCTGCTGGCGCTTTCTGGTACATCCTACGCACTGCAAAGCTGCATTTTCTTCTCAGCCATTAAGTTGGTGATCACTCTGGCCTGTTGGAACCTACAAATCCTTTCCCATAATTAGTTTTTAGATTTGGGTTGCAAGGTGTTTTGACAAAAAGTTTTGTCGTATCTATCTAATCCCACGTTAAGTTTAAATGGAAATGTATTCAGATAAAATTATTCGTATATGGAAGTAAATTTGAAACGTAGACAACCGACTATAGTCTCAGAAGAGAAAAGCAATTTATGAGTAAAGGGTACTAATGAGCATAGTGGAAGAAATGAGAAGGAATAACTGGCTACACTACTAAATATAGTACACAAATATATATAGATATATAATATATAAAGCATGGTGGATCAAGGCACCGATGTCTCAAGTTCACACCCAAGCTGTTTTGGGTGTTTGTATGTGGTTAGCTTGGGAAACAAACTTTATTTTAAAATTTTTATTTATTACTTATTTATATACAAAGATATCCACTTACTCAAGTATTTCTTTTTACTTTACAATAGAAAAATTATAGAGATCATTTTTTTATGCCAATCCCAAAGTAAATTGTTATAACAGTTTTTAATTAAAGCTAATATGGGACAGCAGAATTTAAAAATCAACTAATTAACTCAAAATTCATTACCATTTTTTATCAGCCTATTAAACCAAGTTGTTTAATATGCACATATTTAACTTTATAAGTCCTAAAAACACTATGTAATTCCTGTAGACAGAGTCCTTGGAAGACTGATAATTGTTGAACTCACGTCAAGTAATTATGCACCAACTAATATAACACCCGTGTCCCATCTCCATCCCCCCACCCTTCCCGAGTCACCAATTTCAGTCAGGTTTCTGATGCAAACTTTCTGCTTTTTTTCTTTTAAAGATGCCATCCCTCTCCACTAGGAATATTTATATCTGGGTTTTTGCTACTAGCATCCACATATGAAGAGATACCATTTGTCATTTGTTGTTCTGGGACTATGTTACTACACACAGCATGAAGCTCTGCGCACATAAAAGGTAACATAAGGAACAAGTATCACGGCAAAAAAAACAACTACCAAATACAATACAGCCACCCATGGGAAGCAGAGAGTGACTGGACATGGAGAGGAAGAATGATGAATCGAACTCATCTTGTAACCCGTACGCAAAGGGACGATACGACATTCTCACCCTTTACAAAAGGCAATTCCAAATAGGATCAAAGACCTCAACGTGAAATCCAAACTCTGGAGTGATAGGAGAGAAACTGGGGCAGCAGACGACAAGACGTAGGTGTAGGAAAAGACTTCTTAAATCAGACGCAGCTACACAGAAATAAGGTCAACAACTGAAAAACGGAACCCTCATTACCTCAAAGCTTCTGTACGTCAAAGGAAACAATAAAGGAAGTGAGAAAACCCCACAGAATGGGAAGAAACATTCACAGCAGATACTCCACAAAGCATTGATTTCCAGAGTAGACAAGCTACTCAAAACAAAGAAGAAGAAATCAAGTGAATCAATCAGAAGATGGAGCAAAGATCGGAACAGAGACTTCACAGAGGAGGAATAGAGATGGCTGAGAAACACCTTAAGAAGTGTTCAACATCGCTAATATTCAAGGAAATGCATAGGAAAACCACCTTAAGATTAAAGACCATCGTACTCCAGGAAGCCTGGCTAGGATGGAGAAAACAAATTATACCAATTGCTGGAGAGGTGTGGGGAAAGGGGAACCTCATCCATTGCTGGTGGGAAATGTAAACGTGATGCAAGCACGAAGGAAAACAATGTGGAGAACCATTAGAAGACTGCAAAAATGAGCCTGCCATTTGACCCAGTCATACCACTCCTGGTTATATACATAAAAGACGCATCTTACGGCAGAGAGACATGCACAGCTATATTTACTGCAACTCTGTTCACAATAGCAAAAACTGGAATCACCCAAAAGGCCCATCATGATGGTGGATAGAGAAAATGTGGCACATGTACACAATGGAATTCTATACAAGCGGTAAATACTCAGATTTGTACCCATGGAGTGCCGTGTTTTAGAGGGCGTCTTTAAAACAACAATCGCGGCGTGAGATATAATAGGCCGTGGGTGTGCGTCAGTGAGCTACACTATATAATATTAGTGGCCCAGTGGGGTCAGGCGAGCGTACCTGTTCCTCTTCCATTTTCCTGGCCTTTGCTGTGACATCAGGGCTAATATCTCAAATAATATGGTTTGGTGCTAAAGAAACCACAAAGGGAGAGAACAACATTGGTTTCAAATATGTGTTTTTTTCTTCACTGTAGTATATTTTCCTCTAATCTAATGTCTATTAACATTAAACTTTCATGATTTTCAATCTTTCTTTAATGCTGAGTAGAAATATATTTAGATAGATGCAACAACATATAAGTAGTTCTCCTCTTTCATTTGAGGATAACTTAGGGTGCTCCCATTTCTTATATATAGTGAAAAGAGTAGCAAATATAAATGACTGTATAATTTCCTCTACAGTAACCTGTGTCCTATGGATATAAGCCATAGAGAGATAAAACCAGATCATATGTTAGATTTAAGTTTTTTATTTTGATATTTTTTTCTTTAAATTTTAATTGAGTTTTGTGTATCGTCATCGCATGCAATAATTAAATTAAACCTTTTTTCCCCCATTGAATGCCACCCCCACCCAAAATCATGCATCTGCCATACATGTAAAGTTAAGTCTTCCAACCTTCATTATTTTTCTCCAGGTCTGTTTAAAAAAATTCAATTCAGAAAGAGTATCCCAGTTTGGGTCAGTTCATTCAACAATTCTTGTATTGTTATGTTTTTTTGTTTCACTTTAAAATTTTAATATACTCCAAAATATGCATATATACATCCACGCAGATACCCAAATTACGAAGGATAACCCTGATAATAAAACAGTAGTTTAAAAATCCTAAACAATGTTTAGGGGTTCATATTTTAACAGTAAATTTACATGCAGGTAAAAAGAAAATACAATGTATAAAATTCCTAAAATTGCATAGCAAGTCTTTTAACATATATTTTACTGCACTGATAAGGAACAGGTTTATTATTTCTCATAAATCTTGGAACTTAGGAAGATAGAGAAATAAACTTCAACCTATATCGATATTAAAGATATCAGTCAATGTGGTATATTTTTTACTAAACACAAATTGCCCACTTTGACCTACATGTAAAGATAGGGTGATAGGATGCAACCAAAGACGGGACAATCATACATTGGCCTGTCTTTCTCTGAACGGTAGTTTGCTTCCCGTAGCAATAACCGCATTCATAGTTCTCTACTAAGTAGCTGTACAAAGCTTTTGAGTTTATAAGAGCCCACGTAGTCAATTGTTGACCTTTTTCCCTGCGCAAGGCACTGTCCTGAATTCTCAAGTCTTTTCCCATACATCGGTCTTGTAGTGTTACTACCAAATTTCTTCTTACATCATTGACAGTTTTTGTGCAATTTCACAGTTGAGATCTTTCATCCATTTGGAATTGATTTTTTAATACTAGTGAGAGGTAGGGGTTAATTTTTATTCTTCTACAATTAGAGAAAATCAGTATTTTACCACACCATTTGGTAAAGGAAGTCCCTTTCTCCATCTAGTTTTCTTGGACACTTTGTCAAATATGACTTGGCTGAAATTGGTCATGTGCTCCAAATTGGATCTTTGATTGTGTGTTCCATTGATCTATGTGCGGGTTCATGCAAATACCAGGCTGTTTTTATGTCACTATCCGGTAATAGAGCTTTGAAGTATGGTTAGTACTACTTGCCCCTCGCATCTGCTCTTCATGTTGCCTCAGGGTTGTTGGTGGCTATCGGGGTTATTTTGGTTTAGCATAATGAACTTTAAGATACTGTGCTTAGTCTGTGAAGAAGGTCATGGAGATTTTAGTTGAAGATTAGAGCTTGAATCTGTAATTACTTTGTGTAGGATTGTCAAAATCTTTACTATATTAAGCTTACGGATCCATGAGCATGGGAGTTACTTCCATCTCTGGGTGTCTTCTTCATCTTTCTAGCGTCCTTCAGTGAATTAAAATTTGCATTCCAGAGGTTTTTAAGTGGTCTTTTTCAGGTTTTTGTATATAGCGTGTATATATAATATAATAGATAGATATAGAGTATATATTAAATATATATATATATATATATATGAGGCTACAGTGAATGGGAATGTCTCCTTCTATTCTTTCTCAAATTTCTTGCTATTGGTATAAAGAAATGCTACTGCTTTTTCTAGGTTAATTTTGTATTCTGCCACATTACTGAAACTGTTAATCATTTCTAGGAGTTTTCTGATGGTGTTTTTGGTTTTTGATGTCCCTTTGGTAAACTATCATGTACTCCCCTCAAAAGGGATAATTTGACCTCCTCTTTTCCAAATTAGTATGCTTTTAATTTCCGTTCCTTTCTGTATTGCTCTACAGAGCCTTCCAAGCACTATATTACAAAGGACGGGGGATGGGGGCATGCCCTATTCCTGACATTAAAGGAACTGCTCCTAATTTTCCCCATTTAGAAGAAAATTGGCTGTGGATTTGTTGTTGTATATGGCTTTAATTGTGTTGAGGAATGTTCCTTCCATTCCATTTCCCTCTGGGACTTTAAACATGAAGGCATGTTGAATTTTTTTCAAAAGCCATTTCTGCATCAATTGAAATGAGTTTGTGATTTTTTTCCCTCAGTCCATTGACATGTTTGATGATGTTTATTGATTTTCGTATGTTGAACCATCCCTGCATCTCTGGTATGAATTTGACTTGGTCATCATGGATGATCTTTGTGCTGTTTGCCTGTATGCAATTTGCCAGTATTTCATTGAAAATGTTTGCATATATGTTCATTATGTTTTCTTTTATGGTTGTTTCTTTGACTATTTTGGGTATTAGAGTGATGCTGGCTTCGTAGAAGGAATTTGGGAGATTTCCCTCCATTTCTATAATTTATGTAATAATGGTTGTAGGTGCCCCTTAAATGCCTTGTAGAATTCTGCCATAAATCTATCTGGTCCTGGGTTTTTATTTTTTAGTTGGGAGGATTTTCATTTTTTTAAATTATAGTTTAAATTTTCTCATATATTATGGGTCTCTTTAAGAAGTCAATCTCGGGCTGGAGAGATAGCCTAGTGGTTAAGAGTGCCGACTGCTCTTGCAGAGGACCTGGGTTCGATCTCCAGCACCCACATGGTGGCTGAAAACCGTATTTAACTCCTGTTACAGGGGAATCCGATGCCCTCTTCTGACCTCTGCGGCATTGCACGACACGGGTGCATCAACCTACATGCAGACAGTACATTCATACACATATGAAAATAAATAAAAAACTTTAAAAAAGTGAATCTCTTCTTGGTTAGGGTATGATAATTTCCATGATATCAGATAACCAACCATTTCCCTTAGGCTTTCAAATTTAGTAAATTATAGGTTTTACATTATTCCCTTATGATTGTCTGGATATTTTGGTTATCTGTTATAATGTTTCCCTTTTCTTCTCCAATTTTATTGATTTGTAGTTGCTCTTTCTTTTTTTCAGCTGGACTAGAAGTCTATCTATCTTGTTTATTTTTTCAAAGAACCAGTTCTTGAATCCATTGATTCTTTGTATTGTTTTCTATGTTACCATTTCATTAATTTCTGCTCTAATTTTTGTTATTCCTTCTTGTCTGTTGGCTTTAAGATTCATTTGTTGTTATCTCTCAAGTGTTTTGTGTTGCAGTGTTAGGTAGTTTATTTACTTTCTGTTTTCTTAATGTAGGCACTTAAGGCTATAAATTTCACTCTTAAGAATGATTGCAAAGTGTCCCATAGATTTTATTTTGTGGTATCATCCTTTACATTTAGTGCCAGGAATAATTTTCTTTCTTTCTTCATTTCTGCTTTGACCCATTTGTTACCCAAGAGTGAGTTGTTTAGTCTCCATGAGTTCTTATAGACAGTAGGGGTCTTTCTGGTGTTGAAATAAAGCTTTATTCCACTATGGTCTGATCAAATACATGGCATTATTTCAATTTTTTTGCATTCGTTGAAGTTTCCTCTGTGTTCCAGTATATGGTCGATTTTGAATAATGTTCGATAGCATGCCAATTAGAAAGTATTTTCTTGGATGTTTGGGTGGAATATTTGGTAGATGTCTGTTAGGTCCATTTGGTGTATGCTATTTTTCTGCTCAGATGTCTATCTGTTTATTCTTTGTCCAGTTGACCTGTCTAATTTGCTCACCAATGTACTGAGGTCTCCCACTAATAATGTGCTGGTATTAATTTATGCCTTGAAGTCCTGCAGAATCGTGATTATGAGTTCATTGCACCAGAGTTTGATGCCTATATATTTATGATAGTAGGTGTGGCTATTCTAATATCAGACAAAATAGACTTCAAAGCAAAAGAAATCAAAAGAGACAAAGAGGGACATTACATCTTTATCAAAGGAACAATCAATGATGAAGATTTCACAATCATAAACATATATGCACCAAACACCGGTGCACCAAACTTTATAAAGAAAATCACAGAATGGGAAGAAACATTCACAGCAGATACTCCACAAAGCATTGATTTCCAGAGTAGACAAGCTACTCAAAACAAAGAAGAAGAAATCAAGTGAATCAATCAGAAGATGGAGCAAAGATCGGAACAGAGACTTCACAGAGGAGGAATAGAGATGGCTGAGAAACACCTTAAGAAGTGTTCAACATCGCTAATATTCAAGGAAATGCATAGGAAAACCACCTTAAGATTAAAGACCATCGTACTCCAGGAAGCCTGGCTAGGATGGAGAAAACAAATTATACCAATTGCTGGAGAGGTGTGGGGAAAGGGGAACCTCATCCATTGCTGGTGGGAAATGTAAACGTGATGCAAGCACGAAGGAAAACAATGTGGAGAACCATTAGAAGACTGCAAAAATGAGCCTGCCATTTGACCCAGTCATACCACTCCTGGTTATATACATAAAAGACGCATCTTACGGCAGAGAGACATGCACAGCTATATTTACTGCAACTCTGTTCACAATAGCAAAAACTGGAATCACCCAAAAGGCCCATCATGATGGTGGATAGAGAAAATGTGGCACATGTACACAATGGAATTCTATACAAGCGGTAAATACTCAGATTTGTACCCATGGAGTGCCGTGTTTTAGAGGGCGTCTTTAAAACAACAATCGCGGCGTGAGATATAATAGGCCGTGGGTGTGCGTCAGTGAGCTACACTATATAATATTAGTGGCCCAGTGGGGTCAGGCGAGCGTACCTGTTCCTCTTCCATTTTCCTGGCCTTTGCTGTGACATCAGGGCTAATATCTCAAATAATATGGTTTGGTGCTAAAGAAACCACAAAGGGAGAGAACAACATTGGTTTCAAATATGTGTTTTTTTCTTCACTGTAGTATATTTTCCTCTAATCTAATGTCTATTAACATTAAACTTTCATGATTTTCAATCTTTCTTTAATGCTGAGTAGAAATATATTTAGATAGATGCAACAACATATAAGTAGTTCTCCTCTTTCATTTGAGGATAACTTAGGGTGCTCCCATTTCTTATATATAGTGAAAAGAGTAGCAAATATAAATGACTGTATAATTTCCTCTACAGTAACCTGTGTCCTATGGATATAAGCCATAGAGAGATAAAACCAGATCATATGTTAGATTTAAGTTTTTTATTTTGATATTTTTTTCTTTAAATTTTAATTGAGTTTTGTGTATCGTCATCGCATGCAATAATTAAATTAAACCTTTTTTCCCCCATTGAATGCCACCCCCACCCAAAATCATGCATCTGCCATACATGTAAAGTTAAGTCTTCCAACCTTCATTATTTTTCTCCAGGTCTGTTTAAAAAAATTCAATTCAGAAAGAGTATCCCAGTTTGGGTCAGTTCATTCAACAATTCTTGTATTGTTATGTTTTTTTGTTTCACTTTAAAATTTTAATATACTCCAAAATATGCATATATACATCCACGCAGATACCCAAATTACGAAGGATAACCCTGATAATAAAACAGTAGTTTAAAAATCCTAAACAATGTTTAGGGGTTCATATTTTAACAGTAAATTTACATGCAGGTAAAAAGAAAATACAATGTATAAAATTCCTAAAATTGCATAGCAAGTCTTTTAACATATATTTTACTGCACTGATAAGGAACAGGTTTATTATTTCTCATAAATCTTGGAACTTAGGAAGATAGAGAAATAAACTTCAACCTATATCGATATTAAAGATATCAGTCAATGTGGTATATTTTTTACTAAACACAAATTGCCCACTTTGACCTACATGTAAAGATAGGGTGATAGGATGCAACCAAAGACGGGACAATCATACATTGGCCTGTCTTTCTCTGAACGGTAGTTTGCTTCCCGTAGCAATAACCGCATTCATAGTTCTCTACTAAGTAGCTGTACAAAGCTTTTGAGTTTATAAGAGCCCACGTAGTCAATTGTTGACCTTTTTCCCTGCGCAAGGCACTGTCCTGAATTCTCAAGTCTTTTCCCATACATCGGTCTTGTAGTGTTACTACCAAATTTCTTCTTACATCATTGACAGTTTTTGTGCAATTTCACAGTTGAGATCTTTCATCCATTTGGAATTGATTTTTTAATACTAGTGAGAGGTAGGGGTTAATTTTTATTCTTCTACAATTAGAGAAAATCAGTATTTTACCACACCATTTGGTAAAGGAAGTCCCTTTCTCCATCTAGTTTTCTTGGACACTTTGTCAAATATGACTTGGCTGAAATTGGTCATGTGCTCCAAATTGGATCTTTGATTGTGTGTTCCATTGATCTATGTGCGGGTTCATGCAAATACCAGGCTGTTTTTATGTCACTATCCGGTAATAGAGCTTTGAAGTATGGTTAGTACTACTTGCCCCTCGCATCTGCTCTTCATGTTGCCTCAGGGTTGTTGGTGGCTATCGGGGTTATTTTGGTTTAGCATAATGAACTTTAAGATACTGTGCTTAGTCTGTGAAGAAGGTCATGGAGATTTTAGTTGAAGATTAGAGCTTGAATCTGTAATTACTTTGTGTAGGATTGTCAAAATCTTTACTATATTAAGCTTACGGATCCATGAGCATGGGAGTTACTTCCATCTCTGGGTGTCTTGAGAAACTTGGCAGCAGACTACAAGACATAGGTGTAGGAAAAGTCTTCCTAAATCAGACAGCAGCTGCACAAGAAATAAGATCAACAATTGACAAATGGGATCTCCTTAAACTCAAAAGCTTTTGTACATCAAAAGAAACAATAAAGGAAGTGAAGAGAAAACCCACAGAGTGGGAGGAAACCTTCATTGTTAATTGTTTCTTTGATAAGAATGTAGTGACCCTTTTCAAATCTTTTGATCAGTTTTAATTTGAAGTACATTTTGTCTGATATTAGAATAGCAATTCCTGCTTCCTTTTTGGAATATTTTTTTTTCCATTCTTTCACCATAAGACGTTTCCTGTCCCCAAAAATGAGTTGGGTTTCTTGTCTACAACAAAAAGATGGGCTCAATGTTTTAATCCATTCTCCCAGTCTGTGGCTCTTGACTATACAGTATTTCCACATGACTCTATCAAAAAGCCTTTTGTGTTCATCATCTCTCCTCTTGCTGCCTTTAGGGCTCAACCTACCCCACCCCCACCCCACACACATTTTGAATTGTGTCATTAGTTTTCTTGATTTAAAAAATTATCTGTGCATTCTGAATATTGGTTATTTATCAAATGCATAACTGGAAAATATTATTTACCATTTTGGGGAATTCCTTATCACTCAGTTTGTTGTATCATTTTTCTGTACAGAAGCTTTTCAGTTTTATGATGTCCCATTTGTCAATAGATAGCTTTGATTTGTGACTTCATTGAGTCCTATTAAGAAAGTCATTTCCTGCAACTATATCTTATATGGTGCTGTCTAATTATTTTTCTAAAAGATTCTTCATTTTGTGTTTCACATTGAGGTCTTTAATCCACTTGGGATTGACTTTTGTTCATGGAAATAGATATGGATCTGTTTTCATTCTTCTACTTGTGTAAATTCAATTTTCCAAGTACCATTTTGACAAAGATTCTGTATTTCTCAATGTGTATTCTTTAGCACCTTCCTCAAATATCATATGGTTAGGCTTGGGCCTTATATCCAGTTCCATTGATGCACATAAGTATTTGCCATTTTAATGAAGTTTTATTACTATAGTTCTGTAAGGTAACTGGAATTCTGGCATAGTTATCCCTCCAGCATTAATAAGGGTTGATTTAGGGGATTTTATTGTGAAGTTAATCAACAGCTACGTAATTAGAAGTAAAGCCTGTTCAATGGAAGGAAACTCATGTGTGGTACTATAAAGGTAGTCAAATACACAAACCTAGAGAGGTTATAGACAACCAAAATCTGTCACATCCCCAGAGAGATATAATATCTATGTTCAGAATAAGGATACTTATATTTACAGACAAGTATCCAAGTCATTAATTATCAGAGAGTGATTATTACAGAGTTCCAAAACTAGTCACATACAGAGATTGTCCATGAATTGTCTAAGACTAAGTGGCACATCTACTACGGAACATCCACACCAAAGGCTCACAGTACATAGAAAAATGGATAAAGGGAACACTAGTGGATCTCTCAACTCACATCAATGAAGCTCGTTTATGTATCACAGGGTCATAAACACAAAAGGACACAAGCAGTTAAACCATAGAGAATAAAAGGTTGCAAAATTTGGGTCCTTGGACAGCACTCCTATATTAAACTCCACAAACCCAGGGCGCAGGAACAATTGTGGAAGAGGGCAGAAACCTTGTAAGAACTGGTGAAGAGGTGCATGATCATAGAGAAATAGAGTCTTACAGTCTCCTGGGAACATGCTCATATGAATCTACAGCAATGGTGTCAACATGCACAACACTCATGCAAACTCAAGCAGACAAAATCCCAGCATAGAACTTTGGAAAGAGGCAGCAGTCCCTGATCATAGACAAAGAACTATTGCCAGCTGATTACTCCTGGGTGAGAAAGAACTAATGTTCTTAAAGAGAGGGACTCTAGATAGGCTAACTAGACCTCAGTGGATGAACTAGGACAGAGTGGTGTCTGGGGACACTAACTTGACCTGATAGGCCTGAAAACAAATTACGGAATGCATGAACGTGGGGGCTATTATAGGATAATTATAAGGGTATATTTGAAATTATGTTTCTGGCAGAAGTTGAAGAAGAGGGCTTTGACTCCTGCAAAACCAGATGATACTACCTCACACCAGTAAGAATGACTAACATCGAGCCATCGGATAACAAATATTAACCATGACACGAGGAAAAATGAACTCTTACTTACTGCTAATGAGAATGCAAATTACTAGAGCCATTATGGAATTCATTATGGAGGTTTCTAAATAAATGTGGAATTGAACTGCCATATCACCCAGCTACATCTCTTCTGGAATATATATATATAATATATATACATATATATTTTATATGTATTATATACAAAAAAATATATATATATATATATGTTCTACCACAGAGATACACTGATCTGTTCATTGTTGTTATGTTCACATTAGCAATAAAATGTAACCAATCTATATGGACATTAGCAAATTAATGAGTAATGAAAATGTGGCACATATACACAGTAGACTATTATTTATCTATAAAGAAAAATGATATTGTGAAATTTTCTGGAAAATGGATGGCTATGGAAAGCACAATATTAATCAAAGTGACCCATTATAAGCAGATCCTAGCTTGCAATATATATATATATATATATATATATATATATACACACACACACACACACGTACACATACACACATGCATGTATGTAAAGAGGTATAATTGTGGATGAATTCTAAAAATCTAGAAAGGATGCAATCAGGACAAAAGGACACACAAGATAAAAAGGAGGAAGGAAAGCTAGTGAAAAATTTATCAGTGATGAATAGGGATAGCAAGAGCTAGGAAAATATCTTAAGTGGATTTAACTTTTATGCTGATTTAAAAAAAAGTAAAATCTGAAATAGTGAAATAATTTTTTTAAATTTGGGAGGATTGGGTTTGTGACAAAGTCCAAATGACTGCAAACTATGTTTCTGATTAAGCCACAGTATATGAGACTAGGGTTTTAGCCTCAGAGTGAAATGTGGAATCTATTGGAAATTGGAAAAGCATTACTTGGGTATTTATTAACCCCATGACAATGAACTTGACACACTGGAAATTGGAAAAGGCTTACTTGGATATTTATTAATAACCATGACAATGAACTTGATGAATTGTACTCATGTCTTAAATTTTTATCATAGATGAGTTTATAAATAAAAGATTAGTTTAATATAGGAGTCCTGTCCAAGGACCCATACTCCGAAAACTCTTGTTATTTATGCTTTGGCCATTTGTCACCATCTGTGTTCATTGTCCTCTCTTGAGTGAGGAAGCTTTGCTGATGGGAGATGAACTTGCATGGAGGGACATCTAGCAACACTTACTTGACTCAGTTGTCATTAATATAAATGCCAAAATGTATGAAATCCACTATGCATACCTATGAGATTGTGCTGATGGGAAGGAGTTATGAAGATGATTAGAATGTGTATGAAATGCACAAAAATTCACCTAAACTATACAAAAACAGAATACTGGAAGAAAAATTTCACAGCAATAAATTGTTCAGGCTGCATACTGGCTAGTGTTTTGCTTTTTTTTTTTTTAAGTAAGAAACCATCATATATATGTATATATATTCATTTATTTATTTGAAATTGACAGGGAAAACTGCACATCTTTATCAGGTTTAGCATGATGATATATGAGGCACATATGCAAAAAACAACTATCACTCAGTGGCTCCCGGCCACTTTCAATCAAGTATTTATATATTCCTACGTTATTTATACCATGTATTGATTTCTTTTAAAGGCAGATTTCTAGTCCAGGCAGCCTTCTAACCCCCTATGAGCCAAACATGACCTTACCTTGACCTTCTTGCTTCTACTTCCTGAATGCTGAGAATCCAGTTGTGCACCAACAGGTCTGTTTTATGAGCTCAAGGCTTATGGGGGTTGAGGGCCCTCCACTGCCTCTTCATAGCGTGTACTGTAGCCAGAGCTCTTAAAACTGGGAATAATTTGATTCTGAAGTCCACAGTGCTTCTGCAGCAACACCAGACTGCTAACACTGGTCCTTGCTTCAACATTAAATGTTACCAGACCCAGACTTTGAGGGGAGCAGTTAATTATCTTAGTTTGTTTTTTCCCCTACAATTTCAGTTGTGTCCCATCAAATACAGAGCTCAGAGTGGCTGAGGAAAGCAGGTCATCGTTTGTATTTATTTGGCAGAGGGGAGGATTGGCTTGCATCCCTGAAGTCTCTTCTGGCAAAACTAACACTTCTAAGCTTTTGTAAGTAAACTGGTACTGTTTCTGCAGCACACTATAAGCCATGAGCCCACACGGCCTTGTGTGTGAAGGCCTTCTGGGTTGAAGTTTTTCTTCACTCCAATTGTACATCCTAACCAGTGCACAGCACCTTCTTCCATACACTCTCAGAGATTTCCTGGTTAGTTCTATTTTTGTCAGATTCATAGTGAGATGTGTGATCAAAAGGAGACATAGTGGAAAGATTTGGAAAAGCCAATTTGAGCAAAGATTTTGTTAGCAGGTGGTGTCCTTTCTTATAAATTTAAGGTATATTTATTTATTGTTATTGTACATGGTGTCTAGTATGGATATGGAATTTATAGGACACCTTGAAGGAATCAAGTCTTTCTTTCTCCCATGTTTCAAGGACTGAACTCAGGTCATTAGTCTTGTGCAAGTGCTATTACATGTTGAAATGTCTTTCCAGATCAATTCAGGGTGTTTTTGAGCCATTATTATGACCTTGACTTTTTTCTTTGTCATTATGTTATTTATTGAGAAGTTATTAAAAACTCCAAAGTAATATAAAAGTTTTACTTTGTTTAAAGTTCGATTGGTTTTATCAGTTTTTATTTCATGTAATTTCTTATTTTTTTATGCTCTGTAAACTTGTGGGAATATATTTACTATTGCTGTAGTTTCTTGGATCTGTGGTCTCCCTTTCCTTGCACAGCTACCATGATTGTTATTGGCCATTTGCTTTGTTCAGAAATATACTATGTCTGATCAAAACATATATTCTTGTCTTATTTTAATTAATTTCTTCATGGTTTAAATTTTCACATCCTTTTGATATGGTTATATTCGAAGTTTGTTTCTTGTACACAACATATTGGATCATATATGTACTAACTATCATGAATTATGCCCACTTGAATTATGGATTAAATAATTTATAATTAATGCAACCTTTCTTATTTCCTTTTTTGGATCTTTAGTTTTTACTTCTCTTTTCATTTTTCCCACCTTCCTGTAAATTTAGAATTCCATTAATTACATTTTGATTTATTTCTAATATTGTTCAATTGATCTCTTTTTGTGTCTTTTAGTTGTTCTACATATTGGCTTATGTATGTATACATACATCATGAATACATATACAAAGACATATATATGTATATCATAGATATAAGATTTTCCTCAAATTAATCACTAAATACTGGATGTATCAAACATGAAACAAAACACTATACTTAACATCATAAATACATACAAATATTGTGTGTCAATACCAAATAATTAATATGTTTACTGAGAATACACATATCAGTATGTAAAATCACAAATTCTATATTTGACATTTTATGAATTCAGGTAAAAATATTCTACCTGATTTCCACTTTATATTTATTCTCTCTTACTTATGAATATTTTATAAATGATATTTCCTATACAGTTAAGTTCACATAAGGGAAATTTATAATATTTGGATGAATAATCAATCATATCTTGGAAAAATAAGATTAAAATTAAAATATAATATATTTGCAAAAAAGTACTAATCATATTACGATCAACTTTACTAGGCCATAGTGTGCTATCTATTTGGTTATTTCTATTTTAGATGTAGGAGAAAGAGAATTATGACTGGTTATTACACAGAAACTTTGAAAGCAAGAAGTGCCTAGAAGAAGTGTATTACAAATTCTGAAAGATCACAGATGTCAACCCAGACTATTATACTCAGTAACAACATCTTTTTATTTATTATTTTTTAATTTTTATTTTTTGGTCTTTTCAAGACAGGGTCTCCCTCTAACCCCAGCTGTCCTGGAACTCACTCTGTAGACCAGGCTGGCCTTGAACTCACAAAGATCAGCCTGCCTCTGCCTCCCAAGTGTTAGGATTAAAGGCGTGCGCCACCACGCTCAGTTTTTTACAACATCTTTTTAAATTAATGTACTTGAACTTGTGCATATATGTATGTGGGAACCAAAGGTTTATGCTAAGCAACATCCTTGATTGGTCTCCATCTTATTTTGTGAGATGATGTCTCTTACCGAACTTGGATATCACTTAATGTCTAGACTAGCTGAATAACAACCTCCAGGTTTTTGCCTATACAAACCACCTGTGTCTACCTGCCCATCTGGATGGTTACAGATATGCAGCATCTTCCCTGGTTCTTACATGAGTGCTGTGCACCCCACCCCATGTTTTCATGCCTGTGTGCCAGGTACTTTATTGACTAATTTATCTCTCCAGACCTTAATATGAATTACTTAAGCACTCAATTTATTTGCATGTTATTAAGGTTCTTAAAATCGTAGATAACATGTTTTTCTAAATTTTGGGAATGAAACCTATTAAATATTGGAAAACACTTTTATCCTCACAATGTTTCTTCTATTCTTTCTATAAGCCATTGACACACATGTTGGATATTTTGTAATAATACTTCATTTTTATGGAATTTTACTCACTATTTACAGCCTATATTCTGTTTTATAGAATAGGTAGTCTCTTTTTTAATACCCTGAACTTCATTGTCTTATTTTGTTCTGTTCTCTATATTCTAATATTCAGTCTAACCACTTATTACACTCTCAATTTTTAAATATATATTTTGTTATTAAACTTTTTCATATATCATGTATCATTTCTCAATCCAATTTAGAGTCATTTCCCTGTCCATGCCTCCGACTCCACCTGAGTTCATGCACTCTGCCATACATGTCTTGCATGTTTTTCTGAGTCTTTCCAGAGATTCTTTTTTCAAAGCAGAGGCTTATTGTTTTGGGGAGAAATTCGCTGTTTCAGTCAGTTTTTTTTCCAGCTCTTTTGTTGTTGTTTTCTCCAACTTGTATTATAATCACCTGAATTGGAGGATTTTCTTTTCTTTTCTTTTTCAGCTAAATGATGCTATGTTTTCCTTAAGGAAGTATTTGAAGGCTCCTCCTTGGAAAGCTCAAACAACAATCAATCCTGCCCTTGTGTTCCACACTAGTGTCTTTCCTTCCCATGGTCATCCAAATGAGGTCCAGTAGGCATCACATCCTATTTTGATCTTCCTGTGCTGGCCTCCATAATAAAGCCTGGGTAGTCCAAAAATGGCAGTCTAGGCTCTGTAGAGGCTGAAACCCCCATAGCTTCTTCTGCCACAACCTGGATGTTTCAGCAGTCCCCATCTAGAATTGAAGGTTTGGAGGATTCTTGGAGAGACATGAGTCTTCCATCCATATTGGAGGTTTAAAAAGCTGTGCCTCATGTCCTTGAAGGATGCTAAAAGCAGTCACAGCCACAGAGTAGATACACTTGCCAGTAAGAATTGAAAACAAGCAAAACAACCTCTCTCTCTCTCTCTCTCTCTCTCTCTCTCCTTTTGTCTTTTTAGTAAGATCTCAAGTTTGATATCTGAAGTAGAATTTCTCAGGTCTTCCTGATTATTTATTCCTGGTTTTACTTTCCTTTTGGATGCTTAAGGCCAGATTAACCAAGGTTTTTGTTTTCTCAAGGTCAGTTGAGAATCTGGTCCTCAGGGATCACGGCGGGGAGGGAGCCCCTGGCTGCTTTTGTCTATTCATTTATCTGTTCCATCCACCTGAGGAAAAAGTCAGGACTTGATAGACTAAGCTTCCCTTTTTGAAGCATGAGCAGACTCTGGCTGAAGTCCCATTAGTGGATCTTCCCTACACAGGAAGAATGGTGACTCACATTTGCAGGACATTTCAAGAGATGTCTCCATGCATATTCTCCTGGAACTTAATTGACCTCTGAGGGCAAAGAACAAAGTTATCCTTTAGGTCCCTTGGTCAAATTGGTATGGGCATTAAGGATGAACGTTAAGTACCAAGAAAGGCAAAGTTACACAAGCCTGATACTTCCCATCTATACTACAATTATGTCGTCTGAAATAAAACTGTATGTTTATTACCATATCATATTTCTTAATTAGAATTTTTCTATTTTGATTTAATATTACTATAAAATATGCATACATACCCACCATCCATATACCAAAAATCCAAAGTCTGAAAATAAATGGTCAATTAATTCTAGAACCTGTCTAGGGATTCATAATATAAGAGCACAGTTGTTTCATAGGTGTAGGGAAAAAAATTCTGAATCAGACAGCAGCTGCACAGGAAATAAGATCAAAAATCGACAAGTGGAACATTATTTAACTCAAAAACTTATGTACAGCAAGAGAAGCAATCAGGGAAGTGAAGAGAAAGCCCACAGAGTGGGAGGAAACCCTTCACTACTGATACACTGACAGAGCATTAACTTCCAGAATATATAAACTACTCAAAAAACAAAGAAGAAAACAAATGACTCACTCAAAAGATGGAGTAAAGAGCCGAACAGAGACTTCACAAATGAGGAAACAGAGGTGGCTGAGAAACATATTAAAAAGTATTCAACATCATTAATAATTAAGTAAATGCAAATCAAAACCACTTTAAGATATCATCTCACTGTGATAAGGTTGGCTAAGATCAAGGAAACAAATGATACCAAATGCAGGAGAAGTTGTGGGGAAAGGGGAACACTCATCCACTGCTGGTGGGAATTTAAACTTGTACGACCATTCTGGAAAGCAATATGGAGAATCCTTAAAAGATTCAAAATGAGCCTACCACCTGACCCAGCCATACCACTCCGGGGCCCACAATATTCTTCCTACCACAGAGATACATGCACAGCCATGTTTATTACAGCTCTCCTCACAATGGCAAATAGCTGGATCCAACCCAACTGCCCCTCAACCAAGGAGTGGATAGAGAAAATATGGTACATCTACACAATGGAGTTCTATGCAGCACTAAAGAAAGATGACATCATGAAATTTGCAGGTAAATGGATGGAACTAGAAGATATTATGTTAAGTGAATTAACATAGCCCCAGGAAAACAAACGAAGAATGGAATCCCTCTTCTGTGGATGCTAGCACCAAGTACCTAGTTGTAAGGCAAACTGAGCAATGCTAATGTGATATTCCTCATGATCTGAAAACAAATGGGCTCTTATTTTTTCAATTTTAATGCTATTATTTTCAAATACTACATTTAAGAGATATTATTTTGTAACATAGTTGCATGCAAATGTATAGAACTTCCATATATACCCTGCTCCTATGCATGTTCTGCCTATGCCACTGATACAGTCATACAGGAAGGAGTCACTAAAATCGATATACTTACATTGGTAGATCAATATTGATTTAGTTGACATTTTAAGTGCCGTTGAAGATGCATTTGGCAAAGGCATGGCATACAGATTGTCGAACTTTAAAAATTTCTAAACTAGGGGCTGGAGAGATGGCCTAGTGGTTAAGAGCACCGACTGCTCTTGCAGATGACCCGGGTTCAATCCCCAGCACCCACATGGCGGCTGAGAACCATCTTTGACTCCAGTCCCAGGGGAATCTGACACCTTCTTCTGACCTCTGCGGCATTGCACGACATGGGTGCACAAACTTACATGCAGACAGTACATTCCTACACATAAAAAAGTCCAAACTAGTAAGCTTCATTAAGGTTACTCATGACATATCTTTCACTTCTTAAGCATAAAATAATATTTCCCACTATATGCTTCCACTAGGACGTGTTTTCTTGGTATGGACTCAAAGCAACTGAGCCAACTGGACATTTACTTAGACTTCCCATGCTGTGAACCAAAATATTTTTTTTCTTTGTATGTTATTTATTTCAGCCATATATTATGACCAAAACGTATGATCTTAAGTACTGTTCATGTGTTACTGATGTTTGTTAATTTTGTTTCTTGCTACTTTACTGAATGTGCTTATTGGACTTATGAGTTTTCTGGTGGAACATCTAGAGCTTTTTCAAATATAATAATATTTACAAATACAAATATTTGGTACTATTATTTGTGTATCATTCATCTCCTTCTTTAGTCTAATTTCTATAGGTAATGCATCAAATACTGTATTGAGCAGAGTGGAGAAAGTGGGGATCCATCTCTTGTTCCCAATATTAGCGTAAATGGTTCAAGTTTTTCTCCATCTAGTTCCTACTACTGGCTATGGATTTGTTGTATATTACATTGACGTATGTTCCTCCTACTCTTACTTTATCCATGATGGTTTTTTTTAATTTTATTTATTTCTGTATGTGTATGAATGCACTGTCTGCATGCAAGTTTGTGCACCCGTGTCGTGCAACGCCGCGGGGGTCAGAAGAGGATGTCGGATTCCCCTGGAACTGGAGTTCTCCTGGAATTGGAGTTTCAGATGGTTCTTAGCCGCCATGTGGGTGCTGGGGATCGAGCCCAGTTCCTCTGTAAGAGCGGTCGGCGCTCTTAACCGCTAGGCCATCTCTTCAGCCCTCCATGATGTTTTTTTATGAAGGGACATTGGGTTTTTTTCAAAGGACATTTCTGTATTTTAATGAGATAATCATGTGATTTCTACCCTTTCTACCCTTGAGAACATTTGTGATTTTTATTGATTTACATATGTTGAAGCATTTTTTTTTATTTATTTCGGTATGTATATCAATGTACTGTCTGCATGCAGGTTTGTGCACCCGTGTCGTGCAATGCCGCGGAGGTCAGAAGAGGGTCTCGGATTCCCCTGGAACTGGAGTTCTCCTGGAACTGGAGTTTCAGACGGCTCTGGGCCGCCATGTGGGTGCTGGGGATCGAACCCGGGTCCTCTGCAAGAGCGGTCGGCGCTCTTAACCGCTAGGCCATCTCTCCAGCCCCATGTTGAAGCATTTTTATATCTCTGGGATGTATCTGTCTTGATCATGGTGGATGATCATTTTGACTTGTTCTTTAATTCACTTTGCAAGGATTTATTTGAGAATTTTTACCTCTATGTTCATTGGAGAAATGTGTCTATAAAAATCCCTATGTTGTTTTATCTGGTTTAGGTATTAGTTAACTATTGGCAGTTTCCTTTTGAAACCTTATGAGGGATGTATATGTTATTTTAATTTAATAAAATAATTTAGAAATCTTCTTTCCTTTACCATTCTATGGAATACTTTAGAATGAATGATTTTATTTTATTTATTTTTAAATATATGTATAATTCCGTAGTAAATGTATCTGGGTCTGGACGTTGTTGGGGAGATTTTGTAGCGATGATTTTAAATCATTGTTTTTTATATACTTTTATTTCTTGTTTACTTAACTTTGGTATATTATATGCATTAAGAAATTTATTCATTTCTCTTTGGTTTTCAAATTTTGTGGAAAACATACTTTGAAGTAGGTTCTTAGTCTGGATTACATTGAAATTCTGATAGCTTTTCCTTTATACTCAACTGTGTTCCTCTTGCAGTTTTCCTTATCTTCTCTTTCCTTTGTACATTCAGTATTTTTACTATGGTATATTGTATGTTATTTCTATTCAGGTTCTATCTGCTTTGTTGTTCTGTGTGTTATTTATATCTTTATGGATATTATCTTTCCTTAATTTAGGGAAATTTCCCTCTATAATGCTGTTTAAATTCTGTGAAGTGATATTAACCTGAGATTCTTCTCCTTCCTTATATTCTTATAATGCATAGATTTGGTCTTTTCATTGTGTCCTATATTTCCAATAATTTCTATTGTAATGCCACAGTTTTCATCTCTAATTTTATCAATTCGAGCATTCATTCTCCTTCAGTTAATTTAGCTAATTGTAAGTTGTGTTAAGGTTTTCAAAGAAACATTTATTTCATTGATTTTTGTAGTTTTTTTCATTACTATTTCATTAATTTCTGCACTGATCTTGATGATTTCTCCCTGTGTATTGTTTCTTGGTATTATTTGTTCTTGTTTTTCCAAGATGTTGTGGTATATCATTATAATGTTTATTTGGGTTGTCTTTGTTTTGTTACTTTTTTTCATTTTTTTTTTGGATGTAGGCAAAAAAGCAATAAACTTTTCTCATAAGACTTCCTGAATTATCTTCTGGAGATTTTGTATATTGTTTTCATCTTCCTTCAATTCTTGGAATTTTTTATTCCTTTATTTCTGTATGGGTATATCTTTCCTTAATTTAGGGAAATTTCCTTCTATAATTCTGTGAACTGATATTAACCTGAGAATCTTCTCCTTCCTTATAATAACGCATATATTTGGTCTTTTCATTGTGTCCTACATTTCCAATAATTTCTATTGTAATGCCGCAGTATTCATTTCTAATTTTAACAATTCGAGCATTCATTCTCCTTTATTATTTTTTATTATTATTTTTTAATTTTTTAAATTTTATTTCTGTATGTGTATGGATGTACTGTCTGCATGCAGGTCTGTGCACCCGTGTCGTGCAATGCCGCGGAGGTCAGAAGAGGGTCTCGGATTCCTCTGGAACTGGAGTTCTCCTGGAATTGGAGTCCCAGACGGTTCTCGGCCGCCATATGGGTGCTGGGGATCGAACCCAGGTCCTCTGTAAGAGCGGTCGGCGCTCTTAACCGCTAGGCCATCTCTCCAGCCCCATCATTCATTCTCCTTTATTCAGTACTCATTTCTTAAGGTGTTGCTCAATCTCTGTGACTGTGTGAATTATTTGAGGTTTTTTTATACATGATGTTATCTACATTTATTACATTGTGGTCAGGAAAAATACAAGGAATTATTTCAATTTCCTGTAGTTCTTGAGAGATATATTGTGCCCTAATATGTGTCCTGTTTTAGAGAAAATTTCTTGGGTTTCTTGGAAGAATGTATACATTTGTGTTTGTCTGAAATGTTCTCTAGATATTTGTTAGGTCCCATTTGATCTATGAAATCACTTAGCTCTTTTCTTTTTTGTTTAGTTTTTCCTGGATTGTAGCTGGCCATCCTGACACAGGATTCTTGGGGGAGGGGGTTGGAGGGTACAGAGTCAACCACAGAGACCCCAGGAGCCAGGTGAAAGGCAAAAGTAAGTTCATTTATTGCATAAATCAGACAGACTATTATACCCCCTCCCTGCATCCCATTGGTCCCTGATTTCTGTAATAATGTTGAGCAGCATTGCTTACTCCTCCTACACTGGATGATCTGCCAATTGGTAAAAGTTGGACAGTAAAATCACCTACTATTAATGTGTTGTTAATATTTTGCTTTACACATCTTGATTTACATATTGCATTTGTTTTATGAAATGTGGTGCACCTGAACTTGGTACATATATGTTTAGGATTAAAACATATTCACGATCAATTTTCCCTTGATCAGCATGGAAAGACAATCCCATGGTTACTTTTGGTTTGAAGTCTGTTTTGTCAGAATAGAAAAGATCATCCTACTGGCTTCTTGGTTGCATTTGTTTTGAGTATCTTAGCCAATAATTTTCCTCTATGGTGTTTTCTATCTTTATGATTGAGATGCATTTATTTTTATAATGTATTACTTTTTATTTTATGTATATGCATTGCTTTCTTATGTATGTGCACTCTTGTCATGCAGTACAATGACCATGGAGGTCAGAAGAGGAAGTCATGTCTCTTAGAACTGGGGTTACTGGATGGCTATTAGCCAACATGTGGCTGTAGGTAATCAAACTTGTTTCCTCTGCAAGAGCTGTCAGTGCACCTAATCTCTTATCAATCTCTCCAGCCTTGAGGTGTGTTTCTTGAATGCAAGAAAATGATAAATCCTTTCTAATATCCAATTTTCTTGTCTTATTTTCTGTTTGGAGTTGAGATCATTGATGGACAAGATATTTTTGAAAGACATGTATTGATTCCTGTCATTTTGCTGATCTTATTGCTTTCCTTTGTTTGGTCACTGGCTTAATGTTTTCACTATCACCTCTTAGATGTTCTTATTCCTCTCTCTTTTTTTTTTTTTTTTGGTCTTTTTGAGACAGGGTCTCCCTGTAGCTCTGGCTGTCCTGGAACTCACTCTGTAGACCAGGCTGGCCTCGAACTCACAGAGATCTGCGTGCCTCTGCCTCCCAAGTGCTAGGATTAAAGGCATGCGCCACCACGCCTGGCATTTATTTATTTCTGTATGTGTATCAATGTACTGTCTGCATGCAAGTTTGTGCACCCGTGTCGTGCAATGCCGTGGAGGTCAGAAGAGGGTGTCAGATTCCCCTCGAACTGGAGTTCTCCTGGAATTGGAGTTTCAGACGTTTCTCGGCCTCCATGTGGGTGCTGGAGATCAAACCCGAGTCCTCTGTAAGAGCAGTCGGCACTCTTAACTGCTAGGCCATTTCTCCAGCCCATTCCTCTCTTCAGTACAATGTATTACTTGCAGTGTCCTGGCTACCTTGGCTAGCCAATGGGCAAGCTCTAGGTTCAGTTGAGATATAAATGCTCAGTAAAGAAAGGAGAAACTGACTGAAGAAGACACCTAATCTTAACTTTGGGACTGCACGTTGATGTGCATCTATACCTGTGTGAATCACACACACACACACACACACACACACACACACACACACACACACACACACACATACCAAACCCATAAACACAAAATATATTTTAGAATTAAATGTAAAATTCAAAACCTGGAACACAATGGTCTTGATTTGCTGTTGATCTATTATAATTACACAATTTCAAAGGTAGTATTGCACCAGGATCAAATGACAGGGAAAATAATGGCAACATGAGAATGGAAAGTATTCCTTCTTTAGAGTCTTCTTTGAAGCATCTCAATACCCGAGATTCAAGAATTTCAGTGCAATTTTGAGCATTTTCTCTGACAGTTGCCAAGATAGAGGCAATATCTGGGTGAAATAGAGAAGAATGTTAAATCACAATGAAGCAGCATTAAGTCCTTAGTATGGAGAGCCTTCAAGTATATCATTGTTCCTTTACCAGATATTTCTAGAGATATCAAAAAAACAAGACAAACTTTCTTTATATTAAAAATACTTAATTTCCCCCAATTGCCACCCATTTTGAACTGACCCATATATCCACAGGACTCCATGCTCAGCATTAGCCTTCTTGACCCAAGGTGAAGATCCACATCTATTCCAGGTGATCTAAATATTAAATGGTCCCATTTCATCTGTTTCCTACAGCTATCTCTCATGATATTTTGTGATTTTTTTACTCCATTTGAAATAACATTTTCATATCTATGCCACATTCATGGTATTCTCTTGATCTTTATTTATTCATTCCCCTTGCAATTTTTCCTGAATTTCGATGAGTCAATTTTCGATTGGCCCCTAGATATTATTACTATTGTTACAATAGCTAAAAAGACACTTAAAAGAAATTTCATAAAGATAATAATAATATGTGACCTAGGTAGAAATTTGACTTTCACATTTTGCTGGATGAATCACCTGATCACAGGACCAGGCCTAGGAAAATAAAGGGTGAATACATAATTTGTTAATGAAATGGTTACATTCCCCTGCCTGAAATTTCCATCTCTTAGTGCTTGTATACTGGGCAATGCAGTGGATGAAAATGCAGTGCGGGAATCTAGGTATACTTATATGACTAGACAGGCCTTAACATAAAGACAGAATGAATGAAAAGCAGTGGAAAGGCTATGTGAAATATGTGGGTGGGATAGGCTGAATAAAGATGGTTAAGATATTTTATTTGAAATATATAAAGATTCAATAAATTGCAATGTAATACTTTTATTGATGTTTTCTGTATTTCATACATAATTTTTCAGTTCAATTTACACCTACCCTTCCCCTCACCCCACTCATGAATTCTGCCATACATGTCCTACATTTCTTTCTCAGGCTTTTTAAAGTTTTTCTCTACAGAGGTTTATTGTTTTGGGCAGAATTTAATTGTATGGATCCACTTTTTGTCCCAGTCCTTAAGTTGTTGCTTTTGCCTCTCATTTGCATTGCTCTAAAATATGCCTATATAAATGCCTTATATATACCAGAATAATGTCCTCTGGGGATAAACTGTATGTTAACTCCTAAATATGCTTAGAAATTAATATTTTCCATTTAATTTTATATTACTCTAAAATATGAATATACACTTTCCACCCATATATGTTAATTACCATGTCTGAAAGTAAGTGGTAAGTTCTTCTATGGCCCATTAAGAGATTCATATTATAACATCAAAGTTGCTTTCAGATAGAAAGAAATATAACATAACGTTGCTCAGCTTGCCTTTCAATTGGGGGATTTGGTGCTAGCATCCACAAATAAGGGAAACCATACCCCATTTTTGGTTTGTTTGTTTGTTTTGAGGGGGACTGTGTTACTTCACTTAGTATAATTGCTTCGAGTTCCACCCATTTACCTGCAAAGTTCATGATGTCATCTTTCTTTACTGCTTCATAGAATTCCATTCTGTAGATGTACCACATTTTTGGGCATATATATTCACGGTAAAAAAATATATGTCGTATGGCTGGGTCAGGTGGTAGGCTCATTTTGATTCTTTTAAGGGTTTCCACACTGCTTTCCACAGTGTTTGTACGAGTTTACATCCCCACCAGCAGTAGATGAGTGTTCTCTTTTCCCCACAACCTCTCAGCATTTGGTGTCTTTTGTTTTCTTGACCTTAGCCACTTTTGTTGGAGTGAGATGATATCTTAGAGTGGTTTTAATTTGCATTTCCTTAATTATTAATGATGTTGAACAATTTTTGAGATGTTTCTCAGCCATATTTACTTCCTCACTAGTGAAGTCTCTGTTCAGCTCTTTACTCCATCTTTTGAGTAAGTCCTTTGTTTTCTTCTTTGTTTTTTGAGTAGTTTATATATTCTGGATGTTAATGCTCTGTCAGATGTATCACTGGTGAAGGTTTTCTCCCATTCTGTGGGTTTTCTCTTCACTTCCTTGATTGTTTCTTTCACTGTAGAGTAGATTTTGAATTTGATGAAGTCCCACTTGTCAGCTGTTGAACTTAATTCCTGTGTGGCTGCTGTTCTATTTAGAAATATTTTCCTAGTCCCGTGTTTTGTAGATTGCTACCAACATTTTCTTTTTATTACCTTCAGCGTTTTGGGTTTCATGTTGAGGTTTTGATCCACTTGGAGTTGATATTTGTACAGGGTGAGAGGTAGTGGTTTAATTTTGTTCTTTAAAAATTGGTGATCCAGTTTTGCAAGCACCATTTGCTGAAGAAGCTATCTTTCCTCCAATGAACTTTTTTGGCCCCTTTATCGAATATGAGGTGGCTGGAATTGTATGAGCTCATTTGGATCTTCAATTTTGTTCCATTGGTCAATGGGTATGTGTGCCAGTAGCAGGGTGTCTTTATGACTATAGCAGTGTAATATAGCTTGAAGTCTCATATGGTTATCCCCCTGTATTGCATTTTTTGCTTGGGGTTGCTTTAGCTATTCAGGGTCTTTTGTTTTTCCATATGAATTTAAGAATTGTTTTTCCAGGGCTGGAGAGATAGCTCAGCAGTTAAGAGCACCGACTGCTCTTGCAGATGACCTGGGTTCGATTTCCAGCACTCACGTGGTGGCTAAGAACCGTCTTTAACTCCAGTTCCAGGGGAATCCGACACCCTCTTCTGACCTCCGTGGCATTGCATGACAGGGGAGCACCAACTTACATGCAGACAGCACATTCATACACATAAGAAAATAATAAATAAAAAAATTGAATAAAAATAGTTGTTTTCTCCAAGTCTGTGAAAGAAACTCTAGGGGATTTTAATTCTGGTCACATTGAATATGTATATTAATTTGTATAGAATGGACATTTTTACTATATTAATTTTTCCAATACATGAGAATTGTAGGTTTTTCCATCTCTTGATGTCATATTCAATTTTCTTCTTCAGGAGTTTAACATTTTCTTTTTTGTAGAGATCTTTGCTGTTGTTGGTTAGATTTGTTCCCAGGTGTTTTATTTTCTTTTATTTTTTTTTTTAGGCTATTGTGAGTCGGAAAGACTCCTTATGTTTCTTATCCCGTTGCTTGTTGTTAGTGTAAAGAAAGGCTACTGATTTTTTTCTATGTTTATTTTGTAACGTGACGCTAGGAAACTCTTAATTGTATCTAGGAGTTTTCTGGTGGAGTTTTTAACATCCCTCTGATAAGCTATCATATGGTCTGAAATGAGGGATAGTTTGACTTCCTCTTTTCCAACTACTACTCTTTTAATTTCCCTTTCTTGCCTTATTGCCCTACCAAGTGTTTTAAGCACTATATTGAAGTGGAGTGATGATAGGGGGTAGCGTTTCTGGGTTCCTGCCTTTAAGGGGAATGCTTCTAATGTTTCTCCATTTAGGATGATGTTGGCTGTGGGTTTGTTGTATATAGATTTGATTATATCTAGGAATGTTCCTTTCAGTCAAATTCCCTCTAGAACTTTAAACACGAAGGGATGCTGGATCTTGTCAAAGTCTTTTTCTTCATCAACTGAGATGATCATGTGATTTTTCTCTTTCATGCCACTTATTTGTTTTATGATATTTATTGATTTACTATGTTGAACCATCCCTGCATCTCTGGTATGAATCCCACTTGATCACCATGGATGATTTTTGTGTTGTGGGCCTGTATGTGATTTACCAGTGTTTTGTTGAGAATTTTTGCATCTGTGTTCATTAATGAGATGGGTCTATAGTTTTCTTTTTTGTTTGTGTCTTTGCCTGGTTTTGGTATTAGAGTGGTGCTGATTTCATAGAAGGAATTTGGGAGATTTCCCTCTGTTTGTATCATTTTGAATAGTTTGAGTAGTAATGTTTGTAAGGACTTTTAAAATATTTTATAGAAATCTGCCCTGAAACCATCTGGGCGTGTTTTGTTTGTTTATTTGTGTGTTTTATTTTATTTTGTTTTGTTTAGTTGGGAGGTTTTTATTATATCTTCAATTTCTTCAAATGTTATGGTTCTATTTAAACTGTCAACTACTTATTGATTAAGCTTTGCTGGTTCCCAGGATTTCAGATATTTATCCAATTCTCCTAGGTTTTCTAACTTAGTATATTAGTCTTTTTTTTTTTTTTTGGTCTTTTTGAGACTGGGGTCTCCCTGTAACCCCAGCTGTCCTGGAACTCGCTCTGTAGACCAGGATAGCCTTGAACTCACAAAGATCCGCCTGCCTCTGCCCCGCAAGTGCTAGAATTAAAGGTGTGCACCACCATGCCCAGCAAACTTAGTATAGGTTTTTTAAATATTTACAGGTTTTTGAAATATTCTCGTATGATTGTCTTGATCTTTTCTTTATCTATTGATTTTTTTTCATCATGAATACTATTAATTTGGAGTTGTTTTTTCTTTCTTGTGGTTATCTGGTATAGAGGTCCATCTATCTGTCTATCTATCTTGTTTATCTATTAAAAGACACAGATTTCTATTTAATTGATTTCTGCTCTGATTTTTGTGATTTCTTCATGTCTGTTGGGTATAGGGTCCATTTGTTGTTGTCTCTCAAGTGTTTTTACCTGTAGAGTTCGATCATTTATTTCTTCCCTTTTTTTTTTAATGTGGGCATGTGGGGGTATAAATTTCCCTCTTAGAACTGCTTTTAAAGTATCCTACAGGTTGTATTGTGTTGCATTTTCTTTTTTTATTTAGTTCCATTAATACCTTTATTTCATTCTTTATTTATTTTCTGACCCATTCATTATTCAGTATAGTGTTATTTAGTCTCCATGTGTTTTTTTAGGTGGTCAGGCTTATTCTGGTGTTAATATTGAGATTAATTGGACTGTGGTCTGAAAGAATGCATGAAACATTTTCAATCTTTTTTTTTATTTGTTGAGATTTCTTTTATGTCCCAGCACGTGGTTGATTTTGGAGAATGTTCTGTGGGGTGCAGATTAGGAAGTGTATTCTCTGGTGTTTGTAGACCTACATCCTATAGATATCTGTGAGCTCCATTTATTGTATTGTATTTTTCAGTTCCAATGTCTCTCTATTTTTTTCCAGTTGATATATCCAAGGGGCTCAGTGGGGTATTAAAGTCTTCCACTATTAGTGTGGTGGGATTAATCTGTGTCCTGAGGACTTGCAGAATTGTGTTTATATAGTTTGGTGCACCTGAGTTTGTTGCATAAACATTTAGAATTGTGAAGTCTTCCTGGTTAATTGTTCTTTTGATTAGGATTTAGTGGCCTTCTTTGTCTCTTCTAATTGACTTTACTCTGTAGTCTATTTTGTCTAATTTAGAATAGCAACTCCTGCTTGCTTCTTGGTACCATTCACTTGGAATATTTATTTTCATCCTTTCAATTTGAGTTGGTGTCTATCCTTGAGGGTGCAATGGTTTTCTAGTAGACAACATATAGATGGATTCTGTTTCCTAATCTATTCTTTCGGTCTATGTCTTTTGATTGCAGAGTTTAGAGCATTAATATTTAAGATCATTATTGAGAGATGTTTATTGCTTCATTTCATCTTATTTTTATTTCCATTCTTGGTCTAGGTTTGTATTGATGCTGTTATACTTTTATTAATTTCTTTCTTTAGTTCCTTGGGGATAGTTTCTCTTTTGTTCTGTTCTATGAATTGCTTCAGGTATTTTCCGAAGTGTTGTGTTTCTTAACATGTTTTATTTTGTTTATGTCCTGAAATATTTTTTCTTCCTCCTTCAAGTCTAATTGACATTTTTGCTGGCTATAGTAATTTCTGTTGGCATCTAAAGACATTTAGCACTGGGAATAATTTGTTCCACATTCTTCTGGCTTTCATAGTTTGCACTGAGATGTCAGATTCTGATGGTTTTCCCCTTATTTATAACTTGTTTTTCTCTTGTGGCCTTCAGTATTTTGTTTTTGTTTTCAACATCTAGTGTTTTAACTGTGGTATGGTGTGGAGAATTTCTTTTCTGTATTATCTATTTGGTGTTCATGTACTTCTTGTATTTTTATGTTTTTTCTGTGTTTTCTTTCTTTATTTATTTTTAGTGATGTTCTGCATATTTCATACATCATTACTCAGTTCAATTTAGATGCATTCCCCTTTAAATTTCCCCCACCCACGCCTGCATTCTGCCATACACGTCTTGCATTTTTCTCTCAGTCATTTTTGCCATGTTTTTCCCTTTAATTTTATATTACTTCAAAATATGCAAACATATATTCTGCTCTTATACCAGTATTACAAAGTCTGAATATAAGTGGTAGGTTAATTCTCAAGCCTATTAAGGTAGTCATCTTTTAACCATACTGCTTCTTTCATATAAAAAATCGATATAACAAAAAAGATATTCAGTTTGCCTTCCACCTAGGGATTTTGTGCTAGCATCCACAAATGAGGGACACCATACGTCATTTGTTTTTCTGGAACTGTGTTACTTCCCTTAGCATTATGTCTTCTAGTTCCATCCATTTACCTGCAAAGTTCATGATAACATCTTTCTTTACTGCTGCATGAAACTCAATTGTGTAGATGTACCACATTTTCTATATCCACTCATTGGTTGAGGGGCATTTGTGTTCCTTCCAGGTTTTTGCTATTGTGAAGAAAGTTGCAACAAATATAGATGTGCATGTGTTTTGTGACAGGATGAGTCATGTGGGTATATACCCAGGAGTGGTATGACTGTGTCAGGGGGCAGGTTCATTTTCAGTCTTTTAAGAGTTCTCCACACTGCTTTCAGTTGGGGTTGCATGACTTTGCATTCCCACCAGCCGTGGATGATTGTTCCCCTTTCTCCACAACATCTCCAGCATTTGGTGTCATTTGTTTTCCTAACCTTGGCCATTCTTACTGGGGTAAGATGAAATCTTAAGCTGGTTTTAATTTGCATCTGGTTAATTATTAGCAATTTTGACCATTTTTGAGTTGCTTCTCAGCCATCTTCACTTCTTCATTTGTGAATTCTCCATTCAGTTCTTTACTCCATGTGGTGGTTTGGATGAGTGTCCCCCATAGGCTCTAGGTATTCAGACATTTGTCTCCAGTTGGTGGCGCTGTTTTTGGAGGTCTTGGAGGGTGTGGCCATGCTAGAGGAAGTGCATTGCTAGGGGCAGGCTTAGTGAGCTTAACAAGCCTCGTGCTCTACAGTTGCT
>VZQC01006352.1:507763-574953 GCA_009823505.1 Rhizomys pruinosus | reverse complement strand
GGCATTGCACGACACGGGTGCACACACTTGCATGCAGACAGTACATTCAAACACATACGGAAATAAATAAAATTAAAAAAAAAATTTAAAAAAAAAAAAAGACGGGATTCTGACTTCAAAGAATTGCCAATTTAGAGAAGTCAGAATGACCAACACATTCATTCATTAGAAACTATTTACTTGGCACCTCTTATTTGCTAATACAACTGGCCTAGGCACAAAAATACAAAAATGAGTAAAATTAGGGCCTGCTGTTTAGGAGAGTACAGGGAGTAAAGACAGATATACAAATAATTACATTGTAACTTTGTAATAGAACTATGAACATATTAGTGACCACAGAACACCATAGCTGAAATACTTCACAAAGTTTGGGGTCACCTTTATGTATGGGCCATTTTTCTATTGTTTGGGAACCTTTTTTGTTTTCTGAGACAGAGTCTCACTACATAGCATTGGCTGGCCTGGAACTCGCTATGTATACCAGGCTGGGCTTGAACTCTTAAGAGATTCACCTGCCTCTACCTCTTGAGGGCCAGGATTAAAGGCATGTGCCACCAGGCCTGGTTGTTGGGGAACATTTTGATTAAAGACAGTGAGCTAACAAAGAAGCTATGAATTCTACTTTAAAGGGAATAAAACTCCAGGATCTAGTTGTCTGTGGACAAAAATACAATAATGCTGTGCTAGAGCATTTGCTTAGCACACATAGACTCAGTTCCATTCAGCTCCACCCTCTTCCCACCCTTCAGAAAAAGGTAAGGGAATTTTAGTAGGTGAATATTTCTCTAATGGGAAAATTTTTCCTGAGATAGAGGTTAACATCCTCAAACTCCATTGAGTCTTTCATTATTTTTTTTTATTATTTATTTATTTATTTATTTATTTTTGTATGTGTATGAATGTACTGTCTGCATGCAGGTCTGTGCACCCGTGTCGTGCAATGCCGCGGAGGTCAGAAGAGGGTCTCGGATTCCCCTGGAACTGGAGTTCTCCTGGAATTGGAGTTACAGACGGTTCTTAGCCGCCATGTGGGTGCTGGGGATCGAACCCGGGTCCTCTGCAAGAGCGTCGGTGCTCTTAACCGCTAGGCTATCTCTCCAGCCCCACCATGTCGTTTTTAATACAATTGCCCTGTAATATAGTTTGAAGTAAGGTATGGTTTTTCTAGTTTCTCTTCAATTGCTGTGACAAAACATTCTTACCAACACCAACTTGGGGAGGAAAGGGTTTATTCAGCTAACCTCTCCTGGGTTCATCACTCAGAGAGCCCAAGGCAGGAACTCAGGGCAGGAACCTGGAGGTAGGAGCTAAAGCACAAGCCATGGAGGAGTGCTGTTTATTGGCTTGCTCTCTGGCTCATGCCCAGCCTGCCTTCTTATATGGTACACAAAAACCTGCCCAGGGTGGCACCACCCATAGTGGGCTGTGGACTCCTACATTATCAATTGGTGAGGAGGAGGTCAGCCAGACTCCTAGTCTCTGGGGGTTATTGGAGTAAAAGCTGGGGTCCCTTTATTCTCCAGCCAAATGATATATCGAGTCCTACATACACATGCATGGCTTCGTGACTTTTTTTTTTCCTTTCTCTTCTCCATCCTTCTCCTCAGGGAGTTTGCTGAGATTTACAACTTGCCTATCCTGAGGATTTTTGTTTAAACTCAAATAAATTGTTTTCATTTTAATCCACTATTTGGCTCTTTTATGAAGTTAAGACCACTAAAATTGGGCCCTTAATCCCCAGTGTTCTAGTTTGCATTCAATTGCTGTGACAAAACTTGGAGAGGAAAGGGTTTATTTGTCTTATATCTCCCAGGTCACACAGTTCATCACTCAGGGAGCCCAAGGTAAGAAGTCAGGTCAGGAACTTGGAGGCAATAGCTTAAAATAAAGGCCGTTGAGGAACAGAGCTTATTGGTTTCTTCACCCAGCCCAAGCTCAATCAGCTTTCTTATACAATACAGAACAAACTTCCAAGGGTGGCAATTCCCAAGTAGCCTGGGCTTTACCAAATCACTCAACAATTAAGAAAATGACCCACAGCATGGCTATAGACCAGTTCAATAGAGGAAATTACCCAATTGAGGCTCATCCAACCCAGGTTTGTCAAGTTGACACTAAAGCTATGCAGCACACACTTACATCTGTATTTTATTAGATTAGTTGGGAAATTATTTAAACAATAATTTCATCATGCATATTGTTAAAACAGTCTAGAATAAGTAATTGAGGTGGGGGCTCTAACCTGTTTAAAACATGTGTGTGGAAAATCTAGGAACTCCATTTACACTTCAGTGGTGCTGATGTTGTGCAAGCTTCTTGGTACTACTGGCCAGGAAAGCATGTTCTATGTTTACATAAGGCCACTGTTTATACCACTCTCCTTGGGAAAGTAAGAGATTGTTGTTTATATCTCTTGGCATATCTTCCTCTGCTGCTGTTAAGTTAATAGACTTAATAACTGAAAAATTATAAATGACATAATACCCTTTCACATTGGCCCATCAGATGGAGCTCCAGCTTTTTACCATAGTGTTATTCTGAAAATCCATACTCCTTAAAATTTGTCCACTGGCATTGCTGCTTTCCTTTCTTCTCTCTACATTTCACTCTTCTTACAGTTATTTATAAATGTGTTATATGCATATACGTGTACTTATACATACACATATGCCTATGTCCAAATTATTCTTATTCTTTGTAGTAAGAAATGGAACGTGACCTCATTTCTCCAGAGCAAAGTAATCTTTAATGGGTATCCATTTATTCAATTTTATTTCAATTTAACGTTACTTATCTTTTCATTTGTTTATTAGAGCATCTTATTCAATATGATTTCAAATTGTGCTCAGTATTAAGAATTTGTAAATTTTATAAATGATAAGCAACTCTAGCCAAATTATACTGTGTAAAACATAACAAGCAATATAAAGTCTTATTGAAGTAGTTCAATTTAGTGAACCTGGATGTATCAAACAGCCTTTATTGGAAAACAACTGTGTATATCTAGGACATATTACTTAGTCTTAGTTGCTTCACTCTGCATGGCCATGAGATATTACAATTTCGTCTTAAAAGTTGAAATTGGTAGAAAAAAATGAGGTGGTATGTATTAAATTAAAGATTCTGAAGCAACTGCCAAAAGAATCCTCTTAGTTAAGCTATAGAGATTTCAAGATTAGCAATACAGTAGCATAATATATCATTTTGGTTAATTCCAAGTAAATGGTTAAATATTTTTATGCCAAGCCTCAGAAGAAAATAAGGTTATTTTGTAATATGACTTTCCATGAGAAAGTAGAAGTGTTAAGAATTATGGATAAGAATATGTTAAGCAAATTAAGACAAAATAAGAACTAATTCATAAATAAACTATTATTTAACTTTTTTCAGATTTTTAGAGAAAAACAATTTCTGTTTTGGATCATATTTTTATTTTTTTTAAATTTTTTTTATTAATTTTATTTAATTTTGTATGTGTATGAATGTACTGTCTGCATGCAAGTGTGTGCACCCGTGTTGTGCAATGCCGCAGAGGTCAGAAGAGGGTGTCGGATTCCCCTGGAACTGGAGTTCTCCTGGAATTGGAGCTCCAGACGGTTCTCCGCCCCCATGTGGGTGCTGGGGATCGAACCCAGGTCCTCGGCAAGAGCAGTTGGTGCTCCTAAACGCTAGGCCATCTCTCCAGCCCCTGGATCATATTTTTTAAAGGAAAGTAATTTCTGTTTTTAAAGTTAAATTTTACATTTCCTGTGATAAAATACGCTATCAAAAATCTTAATAGAGAAAGAGCAATTTTGGGTTGAGATTTTGTGATAAGTGGGAAAGCTGTGGCAACAGGCAGAGAAAGCATGCTGGAATAAAAAGGGTGATGACATTTCATCCCTACTTAGGAAGCAAAGATAAAACAACAAATGTGGTGAAGATTTAATACACGAAACACACTCCCAGTCATACTAGTAAGACTCCATCTCCTACAACTTCAATAAGCTACCCAAACACCACTGGTTAGGTCTCAAGTGTTTGGACTCATAAGGCTATAATAGGAATTAGAAAATCAAACCACAATAACTGGAATGTCAGAAAAAGTGTATTTTAGATATTTGACCATTTAATTATTGGTTAAATATGTAGTTTTAAAAGTGACCAGTGTAAGGAACCACAATTGATCTAAATAAAAAAAAATAAATAAGTAAGTAAAGACTTGTAACATCTACCAACAAAGAACTGTTTTGAAATCTAGCATGTCTTTGTAGCTGGAGAGATGGTTGAGTGACTAATAGCAATGATTGTGCTTGCAGAAGACCTAAGATTGAAACACAGCATAGTGGCTAATAACAGTCTATAACTCAAGTTACAGGGGATATGATGGCATCTTCTGTCCTCTGTGAACATTGCATTACACAGGTGCACTAACATGCATGCAGGAAATACATGCATACACCCAAAATAAAAATAATAAAGAAAATTAAAAATCTAGGATGTCATTGTGTTTTACAGAATGCACTGGCACACAAAGAGAGAAGGCATTTTGCCTCATACAGTACCTGAGTACTAGAAATATTCCCCCCATGATCTAATAAGGTAGTTTCTAATAATATTTAGTATTAGCTAATTTACATTTAGTCTTGTATATACACATACTTAAATGTCAATCATTACTTTATTGAACCAAGTAAATCTGGAAATTCCAAAACAACAATTTTGTGAACTTAACTGAAACAATATAAGAATGTCTAGATGACTAATGCAGAATCCCACAACTTGTCAGACACAGAAAATATACATGTGAAAGATGTCCAGTTCTAGGAGGCACATCTACAGTTGAACCTCTACACTAAAGACTTGTAGAACACAGCTGAATGAGTGGCAGGGAGACAATGAGTGCATCCCTCAATTATCACCATTGAAGCCTCCTTATAAAATAGAGTGCAATTCACAGAAGGTCACAACTGACTAAGTTTCAAAGAATGGGAGGGTCTAGAGTGTGTATCCGTAGATGGAATTCCTATATTAAGACTCACCAACCCATGGCTCAGGGATCATTGCAAAAGAAGGGGTGGAGAGATTGTAAGAGCCAAGGCTGCTTCATAAACATAGTGAAACAGAGACTTTTAGACTACAGGATGATTTCACATGTAAACTTGTGGCATCAGGCATGGGTCCCGTGCCAACTCAGACAAGGTCCCAGAGTGAAGGGTGAAGCAAGAGAAATTCATGGGGGACTCGCCCTGAACTGGAGACTGATTACTGTTGGGCAATAAAGAGTATTCCTTACTTAAGATTTCTAGATGTACTGGGGGCTGGAGAGATGGCCTAGCTGTTAAGAGCACCTACTGCTCTTGCAGAGGACCCAGGTTCGATCCCCAGCACCCACATTGTGGCTGAGAACCGTCTGTAACTCCAATTCCAGGAGAAATCCAGTTCAAGGGGAATCCAACACCCACTTCTGACCTCCGCAGCATTGCATTACATGGGTGCACAGACCTACATGCAGACAGTATATTCATACACATAAATAAAAAAAAAAAGATTTCTAGATGTGGTGACTAGACTCCAGTGGATGAATGTACATCTGGGTTCAAAAGCTTGACTGGATAGTACCTAATATTTATGTTGTAATGCATGAGTTCTGGTGGTGGTTTGGGGATATGGAGCAGGGCCCAAAATTTGACTAGCAAACATTGTATAAAGTGTACAAATGCTAAATAAAATAAAGAATTTTTAGAGTTCCATGAAATAAATTATATCCCAAAGGAAACTTCAAACGTGTTCAAAGCAGAGTTGAAGGATCTATAGGCAGCCTACACTACCAGCCATGGAACTACCTCCCATCAAGTTCCTGGTTGTGTTGGTCTGGACAAAGAGAAGCTATGGTATAAAGAGTCAGGAAACATTTTGCTCAAATATAGGAATTCTCCCCTGACAAGCCAGAGGATCTTGAGTGTACAAATAAACACTGATTACTCACTTCCACCATTTGTAGGTGGGGGACAACTCCCAGGTATAAGTATTAATGAAAGATGGATGTAAATATCTGATAAAAAGTATGTATGTCTTTCCCTAAGATTCATTCTTAAAATCAGTACCTAAGTAATAAAACAAATCCTATCAAATATTTTCCAATGACAATTGAGATAATTTTTTTTTTTTATTTTTAACAAATCTAGACCCGTGTTCCCGCTCATTCCCCCACCCCGTCAGAGCTCGTGCATTCTGCCAAACATGCTTTCCATCTCTTAGTCTTTCTCAATATTTTCCATGGGGACGTTGACTGTTTTGAGCAGAAGTTCACTGTTTCAGTCAGTTCTTTGATGCCGTATTTTCTGTTGTTGTTGTTGTTTCCAAAATGCATTATGTCCAACTGCTTTGTACAGAAGCTCAGGGGGCCCTACACAAGAAATACTTACAACTGGGTAATTGGCACTAGCATCCACAGATGAGGGATACCATTCGTCGTTTGTTTTTCTGGGACTGTGTTACTTCACTCAGCATGATGTCCTCTAGCTCCAGCCATTTTCCTGCAAAGCTCGTGATGTCGTCTTTCTTTACTGCTGCATAGAACTCCATTGTGTAGATGTACCACATTTTCTCTATCCATTCATCAGTTGAGGGGCATTTAGGTTGGTTCCAGCTCTTTGCTATTGTGAAGAGAGCTGAAATAAACATGGCCGTGCATGTATCTCTGTGGTGGCGTAAGTCTTGAGGGTACATGCCCAGGAGTGGTATGGCTGGGTCGGGTGGCAAGTTCATTCCAAGTCTTCCAAGGGTTCTCCACACTGCTTTCCATAGTGGCTGTACGAGTTTACATTCCCACCAGCAGTGGATGAGTGTTCCCCTTTCCCCACAACCTCTCCAGCACTTGGTATCATTTGTTTTCTTGATCCTAGCCAGTCTTACTGGAGTAAGATGATATCTTAAAGTGGTTTTGATTTGCATTTCCTTAATGATTAGTGATGTTGAGCAGTTCTTGAGGTGTTTCTCAGACATCTCTAATTCCTCGCTTGTGAAGTCTCTGTTCAGTTCTTTGCTCCATCTATTGAGCGGGTCGTTTGTTTTCTTTTTTCTTTGTTTTTTGAGTAGTTTATATATTCTGGAAATCAATGCTTTGTCAGATGAATCTGCAGTGAAGGTTTCCTCCCACTCTGTGGGATTTCTCTTCACTTCCTTGATTGTTTCTTTTGATGTACAGAAGCTTTTGAGTTTGATGAGGTCCCATTTGTCAATTGTCGACCTTAATTCTTGTGCAGCTGCTGTCTGATTTAGGAAGTCTTTTCCTACGCCTATGTCTTGTAGTCTGCTGCCAACTTTTTCTTCTATCATCTTCAGAGTTTGGGGTTTCACGTTGAGGTCTTTAATCCATCTGGAGTTGACTTTTGTACAGGGCGAGAGGTAGGGGTTTAATTTCATTCTTCTACAAGTGGTGATCCAGTTTTGCCAACACCACTTGCTGAAGATGCTGTCTTTTCTCCATTGTGGTTTCTTGGCCCCCTTGTCAAATATGAGATGGCTGAAATTATATGTGCTCAGATTTGGATCTTCGGTTTTGTTCCATTGGTCAACAGGTCTGTTTTTGTGCCAGTACCAGGCTGTTTTTATGACTATAGCCCTGTAGTATAGTTTAAAATCTGGTATAGAGATCCCTCCTGTGTAGCTCTTTTCACTCAGGATTGATTTGGCTATTCGGGGTCTTTTGTTTCTCCAAATGAATTTAAGAACTTTTGTTTCCAAGCCTGTGAAGGAGATAATTTGTTAAACAACATTTTCTAAATGAAATAGTGAACACAAGCAGAACAAGTCCTCACATGTGCAAAGTTTGGCACCTTTTGGGCTGATGAATTTTTATCAATCAACCATGGAATTATATTTAAATGACATTTTAATTAATTAATATGTTTATAAGTATAAAGTATTTATTTATATTATAGAGTTTTTGGTGAAGAACTTGCAGTTGAAATGAATTTCAAATTTCTAATAATCCTAAATAAAACAATAGTAACAGGGAAAATGTTCTAGCTAAAAATAAATACATAATAAATAAATAAACCCTTAGCCTGATAGAGCAGAGTGAATGAACTTAGGAAAATCTGTAACAGAGGTGCCAAAAGGATATCACTGTAAGAAAGCATAGTGTGAAATGATTTTAAGGTAATGAGAAAAAACTTGGGGCTGCAAGACAAGTCAGTGGGCAAAGGACTTGGTCCATAATCATGAGGACCCGAGTACAGATAACCGGACTCTTGTAAGAGGTAGAACACACTTGAAATCTTAGTGCTGGGAAGAGTGGATCCAGGCAGGTCCCAGAGATTTAATAGTCAGCCAATCTAACCAAAATGACAAACACCAGTTTGAGTTATGGAATCTGTCTCCAAATATAAAAACAAGCAAGTAAGGCATGACTATGTCAACCTATGACCATCTCATGCAATCCATGGGTTAGTACACCTGCATGAACATATGTGCTCATCCAAACACCACAGCGGGGAAGAGAGAAAGAGAAGGGATGAAATTACTCTTGAAGTTCTTGTATAAAATTTAGACATAGTTCCTGTTACGAGTTAGAACCTATTACATAAATTTAATCAATGGAATAACATGTCTCACTATGAGCTTAAATAATTTTACCATGGAAATTTTACTGGAGGTGAGAAAGAACTGATGAAAGTCACTGCTGTAAATGAGAAGAAATAATTAGCATTCAATATTTTAATAATTTAACTTCACAGAGAAAAGATAATTGATTGAATTATGATGCTCTGGAGGCTTTGGCGTGACACTCATAAAAGGAAATCTTAGTTGCTTAATCTAATCATGCATAACATAATGCATAATTTACATTCTGCTTCTTGAAGTGAAAACAATGTTCATACACAAAGGGTATTTGGAGACACAAATTTGACTTGATAGGTTTTAATCAAAAATATTTTTTGTTATTTTTCATTGTAAGTCTATGAGTGATTTGCTTATATTTATGTAAGTGCACCATATGGTGCAATCCCCACGAAGGTCAAAAGAAGGTATTGGAACCACTGGAACTGTTAGCTGCCATATGGGTGCTGAGAACCAAATCCAGGTCCTCTCAAAGAGCAGCCCAGTGCTCTTATCACTAAAAGCAGGTAAAGAGACAATTATATTTGCAGAAAATACTATATTTGCACAGAATATATAGAGGACATGCCAGTTTTTATATCCTTTTAGTTTATTTTTCAGTGGATCTTAGATTAAGGTAGCAAACAAAGCAGGAAGAAAAGTACAGCATTAGGAACTGGCAGACTGCATAGTGTTCTTTAAAAATACTGCTGTTTTCTTTTGGATACAGTTAAATGTCAAAGCTATAATTTCCCATTTATTGTCCGTTGTTATTGTACATGTAATGTATTTACCTCAATTTGATGCTATTTGCTCTTTGTCAGAGGAAGTCTTTCCATAGATTCATATTAACAAGTGTTCCTCTCATAAAACACATTATAAAACCTGTCCCTGCCACTCTTCAATTGACATTGGACATTTCTTCTTACAAAATTTAGTCCTCAGATGATTGAAAACATGTGTTATTCAGCTCTAATGGATGGTGTTTTGCAGTGCGTTAGCTTAGAATATCACAGCACATGCATCTTAAAGTGATCATACTTCAATAGAAGGGAGATCGGGTTCTGCTGTCTTTGTTAGTAGAATAGCGACTTTAAAAGATTTCAATTTATAATTTCAGGGATTGGGTATTAAATTTGAACATATATTCATAAACTAAAAGGGAGCCAGAGTTCCTAGGTTTATGGTATTGGAAACAGGATAGTTTGAATAGCATTTGAGACTCATGTGGTTTTATCTTTTTGAACAAGGTTCAGTTTTATCCTCTACATTAATTTTCCTTCAGCCATTTTTTTACATAAACCTTATGGGGCTGAGTAGATGGCTCTTTTGTTAAAGTTCTAGCCACACACTTATGAAGATATGAGTTCAGATCACGAGGACCTACATAGGAAACTACATACCCAGCGCCAATGTAATAAGCTGGGCAAGGTAGGATGTTTCTGTATCCCCAGTACTAAGGATGCTGGTATGGGTATGGAGAAAGGCATATCCTTGGATATAATTGACCAGCAAGAATAGACAATAGGACCTATAGGTTCAATGACAGAAATTTTCTCAAAAAATATGGTAGAGTGTGACTGATGTACATCTCTGGACTTCACATGCACATGCACACTCACACGGACACTCAGACTCATAGACACACACACACATACACACACACACACACACATAAGTATCCACATTTTCACCATCACAGTAACACCTAAAGACATCACCACATATAATATAATGAATAATCTAATTAATTAACAAACTTTATTTAAATTTTGAATAATTCTCTCAGGAAATACAACAGTAATTTTTCTAAAGTAATATTTTGGGGTCAGAATTCACTTAATGGATACTTTACAGTTGATTTTTCCCCCTAAGACACAAAATATCTTATAATAAATTTACAGATACCTCTATCAAGAAATAAAATACTTTCTGTTTAATTTTTATCTTCCAAAATGCTTAGTAATGAATTTGTTATACATGCCTGCTCCTTCATATTATATGCTACAGGCTGATGGTCTTTGCTCATTAACATTATTGATTGTTTATGATGGGGGCCACTGGGTTTCTTCCTGAGATTTTTTTAAATTTAATTTTTATTGATGCTTTGTGAATTTCGTACATCATTTTCCAATTCAGATCAGGCATATTTCCCTTTCCCTTCCCCCCACCCCCACCCCATCCCAGATCATGTATTCTGCCATAACTCTCCTGCATCTATCAGGGTTTTTTTTTTTTTCCATTTTTTAGCTATAAGTGATAGGTTTCTCTTCAGATTGTGTAAATCTTTCGCCTTCCTGAGATTTTTAACTGAAGGAATCTTGTATATGCATTTATAATGCTTGATGTGCTGAATTAATTATTTAACAATCATGAGCAATTGCTCCTGTATCCAGCACTAATTAGTGTTTAGAATTCACCAAGACACAAGTGAAAGTGAAAAACTAGGAAGAGAGAATACATGAGATTTGCATCCTGAATAGGATGGGACAACAAGGTCAACATGCAAGACTGCACCTCATTTTTTTTTTAATTTTTTTTTATTAATTTTATTTATTTCCGTATGTGTATGAATGTACTGTCTGCATGCAAGTTTGTGCACCCGTGTCGTGCAATGCCGCGGAGGTCAGAAGAGGGTCTCGGATTCCCCTGGAACTGGAGTTCTCCTGGAATTGGAGTTTCAGACGGTTCTCGGCCGCCATGTGGGCGCTGGGGATCGAACCCGGGTCCTCTGTAAGAGCGGTCGGCGCTCTTAACCGCTAGGCCATATCTCCAGCCCCTGCACCTCATTTTAAGATCTGTTCAGCATACAACTGAGTCTATTTTGTGTTCTTTGTGTATCTCATTCCTAAGAAAACCTTGATCAAATTCTGGCTTTATTTATATATGCTGTAGACTGGATTCTTTTCTTTACCTTGAAAAACTGTATTAGAATTATGACTAAGTATAATTTGGATTTGATTTTCAAGAATTGTGGAAAAATAAGATGATTATGCTATCAGAGTATAATTTTGTATATTTATTCATTCTCAATATTAATTAATAAGAGTATGCTTTGCACTAAAATTCAATTTTCACTTGAATGTATGTCCCCAAGTTGGATAAGTACAGTATGAGACTTTCCTTGCTCACAGGCTGAAAAAAATTACATCATAAATACTAATTGCATAAATTTAAGAATATTCAATATATCCGTTTGATGTTGTCTAGAAAAGCACACATGCATGTTTTGCTTTGAGGAAAAAATAATTTTTTGAATGGAATTTGAGGGAATGACCACAGAAATATAATTTCCAAAACACAGTATTTGATGATACTGATGTCTTTGTTCAATGATATATTCTGATAAAATCAGGCATAATTTTCTCAGGAAAGCAAATTGTTTTAGCTCGTTTTATTTAGTTTCTCCCCCAAATTAATATATTAGGTATTGTGAATCCTCAGTAAACTTTGTAAGCCATCCAGAGGAATGTGATCCTTATGAGATAAGGAATGAAAAAAATATAAGAATCAAAGAACTAGACAATGGGTATGAAAGAGTCTACAAGTGCAAGGAAATGTTTATATAGCGGTCCAGACCTTCAGATAATAAGATTGCCTGGGAAACTGACTGAAAGAGCCAGACCAGTACCTCCGTTGAGTGAGCTCCCCAAATAGCACCATGACCATACCCCTAACATGGGACTATCTGAAGGAATTCCACTGCCCAAGGGTCATGACTTCCTACTAACTGGTAGGGGCACAGACACTTGGAGACAACCTGAGAGATCCCACTAGGGCCTTTGCTAGGTGAGCTTCCCAAATATTACCTTGCCCATCTCTTACTCTGGAATCACATGCAGTTCCTCACACTACTAGAGGGAGTAGGTTTCCCTGGTGACTAGCAGGGACCAGCACTTCCATCTCCCTTCTATTCTCCTTGGAACATGATACTATATATCTGAGGCTTTTGAAAAGCTCCTAAATAGCCAGCGGTACATTACCATTCTGGAGAGCTCCTCAGTAGCCTGAATGGGGCCATCTGTTCTCTCTAATATGAAATCAAATGAGCGCATCTGAAGCCTAGACCAATCAGCTTCTTATACACAAACAGAAAGCAACCAAGATACATCAGTAATACAAACAGAATCAAACATCAACCTAAAAGAAAGGTCTGAGCTTCATACCAGAATAACAAGCAGCAAAATTAACTGACATGTGAAAACCAAAAAGAAAAATAAATAATAATATGAAAAAGTAAATGAAATCTCTAGACCAAACACCACCAGTCCTATAGAAGAGTTCTACAATAAGAAACCCCTAGAGATAGCCAAGGACACATAATTGTATGAACAATCATAAACATGATCAAAGAACACACACACACAAACAACTTATATAACTAAAAGAGGTCAGGGTTAAATATCTGACTGAATTCACAACAGCAATGGAAATATTGAGGAAAAGTCAGGCTGAAGTGAAGAAGGAAGTGAAAAACTCAATAAGCCAGTTCAAAATGACAGGACAAAGCCTCATCGATGGAATGAAGAAAATGCAAAACTATATCAAGATAGGATGATAAAGTTGAAATATTGGACCACTCAATCAAAGAATGTGAAAAAAATATAATAAAAAATAGTAAAAGATTGTGCAGGAAGTATGGGACACCATTAAAATACCAAACTTATGAATCATAGGCATAAGAGGAAAGAGAGGAATCTCACAATAATAGTATTGACCAGATCTTCAATAGGATTGTAGAAGAAAATTTCCCAAAGTTAAAGAAACGCATGTACATACATATACAAGAAGTATATAAAACACCAAATAGACAGGACTAGAAAAGAAAATCCCCATGGGACATAATATTAAAAAATATATAATTCCATAGAACAAAGATGGAATAGTGAAAGCTACTAGAGAAAATGAAGTCACATATAACAGAAAATCCATGATAATTACAGCAGACATTTGATCCAAACTCTGAAATCCTGAAGAGACTGTACCAAAATATTGCCAGTACTTAATGAACACAGATGCCAAGCCAGAACGCCTTACCCCCGCATAAAAAACAAAACAAAACAAAACAAAAAAAAAAAAAACCTGTCGATTAAAATGGAAAGAGAAAGAAAAATCATACATGACATGAATAGATTGAAAGCATTTATGACCACCAAACTAGCACTTCAGAGGATATGTGAAGCATTACAAAGAACTGAAGAAATGAATGAATGCAGAAATGAAAGATGAAAGAGAAAGAAAATAAATGAAGGGACAATTGTGGAAACCCGACATTGTACCCTCAATAATACAGGATACTAAGACAAAGATTAATCCAAACATGTTTGTAAAGAGGACTTCATTGCCCTAGTGTCTCCATTAGATAGGTCAACCAAAGAATAAAGAGAGAGACATTTGAGTTAAATAATACTATACACATTAAATGGATCTAATAGACATATGCCAAATATTCAACCCAAACACCAAAGAATGTACTTATTATTCAGCTCCTCATGGAACTTTCTACAAACTTGATCACTTACTGGAGCACAAAGGAAACAACAACAAATATAAAACAATTACATAAGCCCATGCATTCTATCAGACCACAAAATAATAAAGCTTAAAATTAACACCCCAAACTTTAGTAATTACATTATCACATGGTGTTTAATCAGCACACTCCTAAAAGATGAATAGGTCTAAGAAGAAACTGAGAAATAAATTAAACCATTCTTAGATCAAAGTCATAGGATAACAATAAAAATCTGGGACACATTAAATGTAGTCCTAAGAGGGGAGTTTAAAATTTTAAGTGAAAAAGAAGATATCACCAGCTTAAAAAATCATACAACATATAAGGAAATTGAAACAATAACAAAAAAAAAAAAAAAAAAAAAACCAGGTCCACATGGGTTTACAGCAGAATTCTACCAGATATTTAAAGAATATCAACAATGAGTTCTACTTATTCAAAATATTGAAAAAGTGTGAGAACTCCAAAATTCTTTCCATGAAGTTCAGCTGCACTCTAATACAAAAAATACAAAAACGAGGTGGAGACATAAGCAAAATAGAAAACAACAGCCTCATATCTTTAATAAAAATAGATGCAGGAGATCGGGGATTTCCCAGGACCACCTGAAGCATAGAGTACAGGGGTATAGGCTAAACAGGAATCCCCCTGTTCTAGTTTGTCTTCCAGTGCTATGACAAAACACTCTGACAGACATCATCTTGGGGAGGAAAGGGTTTATTCAGCTTACATCCCCTGGGTCACAGTTCATCACTTAGGGATCCCAAGGCAGGAACTCAGGGCAGGAACCCGGAGGCAGGAGCTGAAGCACAGGCCATGGAGAAATGCTGTTCACTGGCTTGCTCCTCTGGCCCATGCCCAGCCTGACCTCTTATACAGCACACAACAACCTGCTCAGGGTGGCACCACCCATAGTGGACTGGGCCCCACCACATTGCTCAATAATCAAGACAATACTCCACAGACGTGGCCACAGGCCAGTCCAATGGAGCCAATTCCCCAATTGAGGCTCCCTCAACACAGGTGTGTCAAGTTGACACTAAAGCTATCCAGCACAATTGATCCCTTGTCAACTTGACACACAAAACACATCACTATTAAACCACCACCTTTCCAGTTCTTATCCCCAAAGTATGATGTTAACATTAATCACAACCTAAGACAGTACAACCTTAAAAGCCCCACAGTCCTTAAAATGTCCAAATGCTTAAAAGTTCACAGTCTGTTAAAAGTCCTAAACTGTGTAAAAGCTGCTGTAAAATCCAAAACAAGTACTGTCTTATTTCAAAGGTAAGAGTCAGGCACACTCAAACAAAACCTAAGTCCAGCAAGTAGCTCAAGGCTGGACACCTGGGATTCACTCACAAACTTCTGGGCTCCAAAGGGTCTCGGCAGCTCCCCCTCTCCAACTTGGCCCTCCGTAGCACACACAGCTCATCTCGCAGACCCAGGCCGACTCCATTCCACACTTGCTGCTGATCTTGGTGGTCGTCCCATGGTCCCAGCATCTCCAAAAACCTGGGGTCGCCACTGAAACTGAGGCAGCACCTTCACCAATGGTCTCTTCTGACCTCTCCTGGTGCAAGCCTCAGCTTCTCTTCATGACCCCTGCAATCCTGGGGTCTTCACTGAAATCCAGGTGCACTTCCACCAATGGTCTTTCCTGACCTCTCACAGTTCTAAGCCTTGGCTGCTCTCTGTGACCCCCTCAAATTTCAACACCAAAACCATATAGGAGACTCTTACACATTACCAAGTCCTGCTTCTGGCTCTAGATGGAGGATCAGGCCCCTTCTGGATCATAGCTTCTGTGTGCTGAACCTGAAGAAATTTTTCCCAGAAGATTTCACCACAGTGATGCTGGCCTCTTGTTACTTACAGCTGATTTTTCAGCTCCAGCTAACCAGCATCAATTGCCCCAGTACAACAAAGATTTCACCTCAGGTTCTGGTCTCTTGTTACTTACAGCTGATTCTTCAGCCCCAGCTGACCAGAACCCACAGATTACACAGTCCTGATGATCTCTGCTCCCCTTTGAAACTAGAAACTTCACAAGCCAGGCCTCCATCTTCTACAACTCCTTCAGCAAAATTGCTCCAAGCTCCACAGCAACAATCTTTAGGCATTCAATGATTTTTCTAGCCCAAATTTCCAAACGCTTCCACAATCCTTCCCCAAAACACCAAGGTCAGGTCTGTCACAGCAATACCCCACTCTTCTGGTACCAATTTCTGTTCTAGTTTGTCTTCTATTGCTGTGACAAAACACTCTGTCTGACACCAACTTGGGGAGGAAAGGGTTTATTCAGCTTACATCTCCTGCTTCACAGTTCATCACTTAGGGAGCCCAGGGCAGGAACTCAGGACAGGAACCTGGAGGCAGGAGCTGAAGACCAGGCCATAGAGGAATGCTGTTCACTGGCTTGCTTCCCTGGCCCATGCCCAGCCTGACCTCTTATACAGTACACAACAACCTGCCCAGGGTGGCACCACCCGTAGTGGGCTGGGCCCTCCCGCATTGCTCAATAATCAAGACAATACTCCACAGACGTGGCTACAGGTCAGTCCAATGGAGCCAATTCCCCAACTGAGGCTCCCTCAACCCAGGTGTGTCAAGTTGACAATAAAGCTATCCAGCACACTCCCCATGCCCCTACCAACTGGGATTGCCAAACCAGTGTCCAATTGGATTCCTTGGGAGAAACTACAGAACGGAAAAGGAAGAGTGAGTTAAACTTCCAATAGAAGGCCTAAAACTTAGACAAGTCAACACTCCATAAGCAAGGAGAAAAGGAGAAAAACAAATCAATCAACCAAATAACGAAGGCATCTGAAGGAGGCAAGCAAAGCAAGCCTTCAATACAGTGAAGAGGCATTTGGGATTCACATTGGAGTGAATACAGGCAAAGAGAAACCCACATGCCAGGGACAGGAAGAAGAGACAACATGGGAAAGGTGCAGGATAATTCCACACCAAGCTCTACCAACCTTGTGAAAGATTCCTACAGTGGGATCCCCCTGGGGATGGCCCAGGTCACAGATATTCGAAGTGCAATTGTGGACATACTCAAAGAAATCAAAGACTATAAAGAGCAAGTCAGAATAAAGAACAAGTCAGAGAACTTATGCGAGAGAATGAAAAACTCAAGAAGGACCTAGAGAGAGAGAATGACAAACACTGGAAGGAAGTGGAAACACTGAAAAGCTCCCATATTGAAAAAGATAAGGAAACCAACCATTGAAGCAAAGAGCTACAGAAAGAGATTGAAAAGCTCTAAAAGTAAGTGGAAATACTAAAAAAAAAATCAGAAGAGGAAATGAAAAAGGAAATCAAACACTCCTCTAATCAAGAGGAAAGGAATGGAAAAAGCCTCAGAAGTAGAATTGAGGAAGCAGAAAAAGAATATCAGACCTGGAAGATAACATAGAAGAACTAAAATCCTCAAGTAAAAATTATGAAAAATTAAAAAAAAATTCAAAAAAGTGCAACAATCAGGAAATGTGGGACACTATGAAAAGATCAAACCTCCACATCATAGGAATAGAGGAAGGAGAAGAAGCCCAAGAGAATGGTATCGATCAGATCTTCAACAGAATAATAGATGAAAATTTCCCCAAACTAAAAAACGACAAACCAATACAACTACAAGAAGCACATAGAACTCCAAACAGACAAGATCAGAAAAGAAACTCTCCATGCCATACCATAGTTAAAATGCTAGATGCCGAAGTCAAAGACAAAATTCTGAAAGCCACAAGAGAAAAACAACAAGATACATATAAGGGTAAACCTATCAGAATTACAACTGACTTCTTAGTGCAAACTATGAAAGTAAGAAGAACGAGGAGCAAAGCATTCCCAGTCTTAAAGACTATAGATGCCAACCCAAGTTACTGTACCCAGCAAAAATGTTGATTATAGTTGAAAGAGAGAGAAAAATCTTCCATGACATAAACAAGATGAAAGAATACATGTCTGGAAAACCAACCCTTCAGAGAATACTTGAAGCAATTCAAAGGACAGAAGAAAGGAGCAACCATCCCCAGGCACATAGAAAGAGAAATTAATAAAAGCATAACTGCAGAAGTAGAAACCTAGACCAAAACCACAAATGGATAATAAGGTGAAAGGAAGCAATACAAATCAATCAGTCATAACCTTAATTAATAATGGACTCAATTCCCCAATCTAAAGACATAGACTGGGGGATTGGATTAGGAACCAGAACCCATTGATATACTGTCCACAAGAAACGCATCTTACCTTCAAGGATAGGCACCACCTTAAAGTGAAAGGATAGGAAAAAATATTCCAAGCAAATGGTACCAAAAAGAAAGCAGGTGTTGCTATTTTAATATCAGACAAAATAGACTTCGAAGTTGTGGTGGCTTGAATGAGTGCCTCCCATAGGCTTTAAATATTCTGACATTTTGTTCCAGTTGGTGGCACTGTTCTTGGAGGTCTTAGAAGGTATGGCTGTGCTGGAGGATGTAAGTTATTGGGGGCAGGCTTCTTGAGTTTAACAAGCCTTGCAGCTCTCTCTGCTTCCTCTGGTCATTGAGAAATGTGACCCTTGGCTTGCTCCTCCAGCCCAGGCCACCATGCTTCCCACCACAATGGACTCTGATTCCCTGGAACTGTCAATCATAAGCTCAAATAAACTCTTCCTTTTATAAGTTCCCTTGCTCATGGTGGTTTTATCACAGCAACAGAAAAGCGACTAATACAAAAGTAAAAGAAATCATAAGAGACAAAGACAGCTATTACATTTTTATCAAAGGAACAATTCACCATGAATATTTGACAATTATGAACATATATGCACCAAATTCTGGTGCACCAAACTTTATAAGGACAATTCTCCAGGACCATAAGGCAGAGGTTAACCCCAGTACACTCAAAGTAGGGGACTTCAATACCCCACTGAGCCCTTTGTATAGGACAACTGGACAAAGAATAAACAGAGGGACATCTGAACTGAATGATATAATACACCAAATGGACCTCAAAAACATCTACTGAATATTCCACTGTAATACCAGATAATATACTTTCTATTCAGCACCCCACAGAACATTCTCCAAAATTGACCACATAGTGGGACCCAGAAGAAACCTTCACAAATACAAAGAGATTGAAATAATTTCATGCATTGTACCAGACCACAATGCAATAAAGCTCATTATCAACACCAGGATTAGCCCTACCATATACAAGAATACATGGAGACTAAACAATACACTCTTGAATAATGAATGGGTCAAGAAAGAGATAAAGAAAGAAATAAAAGCTTTCCTGGAACTGAATGACAATGATAATACAGCACAACAAAACCTATTGGATAATTTAAAAGCAGTCCTAAGAGGTAAGTTTATAACCCTAGGTGCCTACATTAGAAAAACAGAAAAAGCACAAGAGAAAGATCTAACACTGCAGCTAAAAACACTTGAGACACAACAGCACATGAATCCTAAATGCAACAGACAGAAAGAAATAACAAAAATCAGAGCAGAAATCAATGAAATAAAAACAAAGAAAACAATACAAAATAATAAATGTATCCAAAATTTGGTTCTTTGAGAGAATAAACAACATAGATAGACACCTAGCCCAGTTAACCAAAAGAAAGAAAGAATAACTCCAAATCAATATAATCCATGATGAAAGGGAAAATATCACACCGGACAATGAAAAGATCCAGAAAATCATACGGGAATACTTCAAAAACCTATACTCTACTAAGTTTGAAAACCTAGAAGAAATGGATGAATAACTGAAATCCTGGGAATCATCAAAGCTAAACCAAGAAGAGATTGACAGCATAAACAGATGCTTAAAGTATGAAGAAATTGAAGATATAATAAGAATCCTCCTAACTAAAAAAAGCCTAGGCCCAGATAGTTTCACGGCAGAATTCTATAAAACATTAAAGAAAAAAAAAAAAACTTACGACCATTATTACTCAAATTGTTTAGAAGGATACAGAGGGAATTCTCCCATATTCCTTCTATGAAGCCAGCATCACTCTATTACCAAAACCAGGCAAAGGTACAACCAAAAAGGAGAAATATAGACCCATCTCATTAATGAACACAGATGGCAAAATTCTAAACAGGATATTGCAAACCACATACAGACCCATATCAAGAAGATCATCCATCATTAATAAGTTGGATTCATGCCAGAGATGCAGGTATGGCTCACCATATGAAAATCAATAAATATCACCAACCACATAAATGGACTGAAAGGAAAAAAATACACAGGATAATCTCAATTGACGAAGAAAAATCCTTTGACAAAATCCAGCATTCCTTCATGCTTAAAGTCCTAGAGGGAATCAGATAGGAGGGATCATTCCTTAATGTAATAAAAGCCATTTACAGGAAACCCACAGCCAATATCATCCTAAATGGTTAAATGACAGAAGCATTCCTTTTAAAGGCAGGAACTCAGTAAGGCTGCCCACTGTCACCACTCCTCTTCAGTATAGTGCTTGAAACACTTTCTAGGGCAATAAGGCAAGAAAAGGAAATTAAAGGAGTGCTATTTGGAAAAGAGTAAGTCAAGCTATCCCTTTTTGCTGATGATATGATTGTTTAGTTAAGGGATGCTAAAAACTCCACCAGAGAACTCCTAGAAATGATTAAGAGCTTCATTAAAGTGGCAGGATAAAAAAATAACCTAGAAAAATCAGTAGCCTTTCTTTACACCAACAACAAGCAACGGAGGAAGGAATTTATGGAGACCTTCCCACTCACAATAGCCTCAAAAACAATAAAATACCTAGGAACAAACCTAACCAAAGGAAACAAGGATCTCTACAACAAAAATTTTAAACTCCTGAAGAAGGAAATTGAAGAAGACATCAGACCATGGAAAAACCTCCCATGCTCATGGACTGGGAAAATTAATATAGTAAAAATGACCATTCTACCCAAACTCCTGTACAGATTTAATCCAATCACAGTTAAATTCCCCAAGAGTTTCTTTACAGGCTTGGAGAAAAAGTCCTTCATTTCATTTTGAAAAACAAAAGACCCTGAAAAGCCAAAACAACCCTGAATGAAAAGAGCAATACAGGGGGAATCTCTATACCAGACTTCAAACTATACTACAGGGCTATAGTCATAATAACAGCTTGGTATTGGCACAAAAACAGACCTGTTGGCCAATGGAACAAAACTGAAGATCCAAACTTGAGCACATACAATTTCATCCACCTCATATTTGACAAGGGGGGCAAGAAAGTACAATGGAGGAAAGACAGAATCTTCAGCAAGTGGTGTTGTCAAAACTGGATCACCACTTGTTGAAGAATGAAATTTAGCCCCTACCTCTCATCCTGTCAACTCCAGATATATTAAAGACCTCAACGTGAAAGCCCAAACGCTGAAGGTGATAGAAGAAAAAGTTGGCAGCAGCCTACAAGACATAGGCATAGGAAAAGACTTCCTAAATCAGACAGAAGCTGTGCAAGAATTAGGGTCAACAATTGACAAATGAGACCTCATTAAAGTCAGAAGCTTCTGTACCTAAAAGAAAATATCAATGAAGTGAAGTGAAAACCCACAGAGTGGGAGTAAAACTTCACCACAGATACATCTGACAAAGTACTGATTTCCAGAATATATAAATGACTCAAAAAATAAAGAAGAAAGAAAACAAATGACCCACCCAATAGATGGAGTAAAGAGCTGAACAAAGACTTCACAAGTGAGGAATTAGAGATGGCTGAGGAACATCTTAAGAAGTGTTCAATGTCACTAATAATTAAAGAACGCAAATTAAAACCCTTTAAGATATCATATTACTCCTATAAGACTTGCTAGGATCAAGAAAACAAAGAATACCAAGTGTTGGAGAGGTTGTGGGGAAAGAGGAACACTCATCCATTACTGGTGGGAATGTAAACTCATACAGCCACTATGGAATTCAGTGTGGAGAACCGTTTGGAGACATGGAATGAACTTGCCACATGACCCAACCATACTACCCCTGGGTATGTACCCACAAGACTCATCTTACCGCAGATATATGTACATAGCCATGTTTATTTCAGCTCTCTTCACAATAGCAAGGAGCTGGAACCAACCCAACTGCTCCTCAACTGCCGAGTGGATAGAGAAAATGTAGTACATCTACACAATGGTGTTCTATGCAGCAGTAAAGAAAGATGGCATCATGAACATTCCAGGTAAATGGTTGAAGGTAGAAGATATCATGCTGAGTGAAGTAACACAGTTCCGTAAAAACAAACAAAGAATGGTAACCCTCATCTGTGGATGCTAGCACCAATTACCTAAATGTATGGCAAACTGAGCAATGTCAATGTGATCTGAGAACAACTGTGCTCTCATATTGTAGAATCCCTTAAAAATAAAGAAAAAAGAAAACAAAAGTAGATGCAAAAATTCTCAACAAAATATTTGCAAACTATACACACAGATCAGAAAGATCATTCACCATGATCTATTCAGTTTTATACTAGAGGTGTAGTGTGGTTGATTATTCATAAGTCAATAAATGTTGTAAATAATATAAATGGACTCAAGAACAAAAATGACGTGATCATCTCAATAGATGCACAAAAGGCTTTGACAAATTTCAACATGCATTTATGTTAAAAGTCCTAAAAGGAATTGGATTGGAGGGAACATATATCATTATAATCAAAGCTATACACTACATCATTATAAATGCAGAAAAGCTGGAATTATCCTCATTAAATTCACAACTAGGCAAGGCTGTCCATTATCCCTACTATTTTAATATAGTGTTTGAAACTCTTCCTAGAGTAATAAGACAATAGAAGACATTTAAATAAATATTAATTGGAAAAGAATTCAAATTATTCATATTTGCAGAGGATATGGTATTATACACAAAATCCCCCAAATAGGTCAGAAAACTCCTAAATAAGTTAAACAATTTCAAGAAACTGCCAGGTTTTGAAATCAATCTACAAAGATCAGAGCCTTTCTATATACCAATAGAATAAATTGCAAAAATTGTGCTTGGAAACCCTCCCATTCACAATAGCCACAAACAAGCAAAGTATCTAGGAATAAATCTGATCAAATATATTAAAGTTCTATACAATGACAATTTTAAATATTTGAAGAAAGTTTGAGGGAGACAGCAGGAGATGAAAGGACCAAGCGCCCCCCCCATCATTCCCATGGATTGGTAGGTTTAACAATGTGAAAATGACCATCCTACCAAAAGCAATATATACATTCAATGCAATTCCAATCTTTTCATATACAGATTGTCTGTGGAATGCTCAAACTTAGGTGACACATCCACACAATACAGTCCTAATTTACACATAGTAGAACAAGGCGTGAGGAGAATACTAATGGAACACTCAAATATCATTGAAGCTCCCTCATGCAACAATCGGCCCATGAACCAAAAAGGACACAGATGGCCAAAGCCTAGAGAGTAAGCCTGTAGAGTGTGGGTCCTTGACCAGGTCTCCTATATTAATCTTCACCCATCCCACTTTCAGGGGCCACTGTAAAAAAGGTGGTGGTAATAATGTAAGAGCAAGGGGAGGAGGTGTATAACCATTTTGAAATATAATCCTACACACTCTTCATACCTTGCCCATTTGAACCTATAGCAATGGTGTCAACATGCACAAGACCCATGCAAACCCAAGCAGGCAAAATGTCATTACATAACTGTAGAAATGTGCAGCAGGATCCAATCTTAGCTGAAGATATATTGGCAGTTGAATATTTTTGGGTGAAGTCAGTTGATGTTCTTAAAGGTGTGTGGGCGGGGCGGATAGATAAATTGACCTGTTAACAGTGGATAAACATATACTGAAAGTCCTCTGGGGACACGATACTAGATAGACCTTAACATCAATGACAGAATGGATGAAATCCAGTGGTGGAAGTTTCTATAGGTGTGTGCGAATGGGGAAGGGTTATAAAGATGATTAATATTTTCTTATAAAATTCTCATTAATTCAATAAAAATATAAGAATGGCTTTGACATTAAAAAAGTTAAGAGCGTGGAAGTGTTATGTGCCCATGGTCTTCTTTTTCTCTTTATCATCAGGTTTATTTTCCACAGCTCATCTTTACATCAATATTTTCCAGCAACAGTTGTCCCATTGTTATTTCATGACCTTATTAAACATGCTTCTTTCCAGAGTTATATACACTATAGGCTCACCCCTTAAGAATATTTTACCCCAGTATTTGGAAGGTCATCATTCACAGAATTCCAGTCTTTTATTAATGTTGTCATCTGAGAAAATAGTTATTTATCAGCCAAATCAAATGTCTACATCTGTTCATACAGAAAAGATAAAAGACAGAATCAAGCACACAAAGTCTCTCTCTTTCTCTCTCTCTCTGTTTCTCTCCCTCACACACACACACACACACATACACACACACACACATTAACTTGAGTCCTCTGTCTTTCAATGTATATCTTGTATAGAACATTGACATATATTATTTATTAATTGATTATGAGTATGCTATTTTATCCATTCCAAATACTGGAATATACAGAAGTCAGTGACATTTGTATGTCTTGTTCATAGATGTGTGGCCAGCATCTTCAATAATCCCTGACACATGACTATCATTTAACCATTTAACCCATATGTCTAAGACAAAAATGATCTCTCTCTCTCTCTCTCTCTCTCTCTCTCTCTCTCTCTCTCTCTCCTCTCCTCTCCTCTCCTTACCATTATTTTCAATTCTTGGCTTTCTTTACCTGTTTAAGCTTGATATATCCTCCAAGTTAAGAAACTGGTAGCCCTCCAAGTGAAGATGAAGAAATTGATTACTAGTGACAAATAAAATGTATTAAAATACACTGGTGATATTCAATAAGGAAAATAATTTACCTAAAAAGTCTCAAAGTTTGACCAATGGGATGCCACTATTATAAATATACTTGCTGTAATAACAGACAAGATGAATTTGATCTGTATAACTACATGACAGACAGAATCCATTGCTACAATTTCTGGAGCCTGGGATGAATTAATTTAGAGTAAAATGGAGCTCAGGAGTTCTGAGATACAGCTCAAGGTCCAGATGCAGGATAAGCCCCTGAAAATAGTGGGTTCCTCAAAGACCCTGTTGACTGTAACAACAACTAGGACTCAATTGCCAGGCCCTGAACTTCCATCTTGTTTTATGAGAAAATCATCTGGGTCAATCTTAATTGATTGCTATCTGTCTTCCATTAGTTATTGCCTGCTTTACTTAGGACCTAAGTGCACCTGTGATTCCTATCTGTCTTATCTGCTTTAACCAAAATCTGTTTGCTTTCAATGGTTAATTGCTTTTCCTTAAAGTTGTTTACAACCCAAGGTTTATCTTTGAAGCTTCTCTCCCATCCACTCTCTAGGAGGACATCTGGATAATTTTTACTGTTCTTGGAATCCTGGCCCTTTTGTGTACTTTCTGAGACCACTGCTTTTTACTATACAAACTTTTAACAAAGAAAGAATATACAAGGTTTGCAAAAGTAAAGTCTCCCAGAGATGTGTCTGTTGGCAATCTGCACAGCTTCGGGCTAAGTCTCCCAGGGAGCTAGGTGTGGATAAGCCTTTGCTGGAACCCCAGCAAAAGTTGTCAAGTTGTCCATCAACTAATCAAACATGGTGTGGCACACACACAGACGTGCGCACACACACACACACACACACAAGTACGTACTCACAGTAAGTATAATGATTTTGTCTAAAAAAGAAGTTATAGCTTACAAGAATTCCAAAGAACTTGTTTAATGTTGGAAAAAAGTGATATTGATTTTACTAGAGCTATTTGAAATGATAGAAAATGAGTCCTACTATACAGATCATTCCAATTTAGAGAACATGGGATGAAACAATGAGAACACCTAAGTACAGGTAAAGTCTCCAGCATGTTGAGACATACCTGTAATCATGGCACATGGGAAGCAGAGTCAGAAATATTGGAAGTTTCTTGCAGCCAGCACCCAGCGCCATTTTGAGTCTGTGTGCAGGGGGCTCAGGCTAGGTTCTTGCTAAGACCACCTGAAGCACAGGAACCTGGACCTCGCTCCAGAGAGGTAGAACTTAGGGTAGATTGCTCCTTGGGCTGCCGGATAGTTGATTTGCCGGTTCGTAGCAGGGGAACTGTGAGCCAGCTTGCTTGGGTCCAAACCCAAAACCTTGTAATGTGTGGCTGTCTGGGTGGAGCTGCCCTCTGCCCTTGCACCTGGCACCCAGCGCCATTGTGAGTCTGTGTACAGGGGGCTCAGACCACCTGAAGCACATGAGCCTGAACCTTGCTCCAAGAGGTACCAGGGTGCGGGCTAGGTCAGTAATATTTACACACACACACACACCTGCACAAATTGGAATTGAGATGAGAGTATCCAAGTGGATTTCTTTTTTTTTCTTTTTTTTTTTTTTTTTGGAGGACACCCTCAGAACAAGAAGGGAAGAGTGGCTTAGACTTCGAATATCCAGTATATAAACAAAATTGGAAGCATGAAACCTAGACAAATCAACACTCCATAAACAATGAGGGGAAAAAAAGCGGCAAGCAAAACATGCCTTCAACACAGTGAAAAGACATTTGTGATTGGCATCTGAATACAGGCAAAAAAAAAAAAAAAGTAAAGCCCCATGCCCAGAACACAGCGAAGGGATATCATGGGAAAGGTGCAGGATAACTCTGGCCCAAGGTCTCCCATCCCTGTAGAGGATAGCGACAATGGGATCCCCCTGGAGGTGACCCAAGAAACAGATCTTAGAGGAATAATTGCAGACCTATGCAGAGAAATTAAAGAAAACAAAGAAAAAGTCAGAGAACTAAGGAGAGAGAATGTAAAACTCAAAAAGGGCCTAGATGGATACAGTGACAAACTTCGGAAAGAACTAAAGGAACAGAATGATAAACTCCAAAAAGAACTAGAGAGAGAAAAAAACAAATTCCAAAAGGAAGTAGAAACACTGAAAAAGGAAGCCAACCAACGAAGTAAGGAGCACAAAGAAGAGATGGAGAATCTCAAAAAGGAAATGGAAATAGAAACACTAAAGGAAACACAGGATGAAATGAAAAAGGCAATAGAAAGCTCATCCAATCAAGAAGAAAGGAAAGGAAAAAGCCTCAGACGTAGAATGCAGGAAGCAGAACGAAGAATATCAGATCTGGAAGATAACACATAGCAACTAAAAAGCTCAAATAAAGAATATGAAAAATTTAAAAATACACAAAAGTGGAACAACCAGGAAATATGAGACACTATGAAAAAATCAAACCTCCGCATCATAGGAATACAGGAAGGAGCAGAATCACAAGAGAATAGTATTGATTAAATCTTCAAGAGAATAATAGATGAAAATTTCCCCAAACTAAAAATAGAAACACCCATACATATACAAGAAGTACATAGGACTCGAAATAGACAAGATCAGAAAAGAAACTCCCCACGCCATATCATAGTTAAAATGCTAGACGCCCAAAACAAAGAAAAAATTCTGAAGGCTAAAAAATAAAAACAAGTCACATACAAATGGAAACACATCAGAATTACAACTGACTTCTAGGTGCAAACCATGAAAACAAGAAGAAAATGGAGCAAAGCATTCCCAGTGTTAAAGGACTATGGATTCCAACCCAGAATACTTTACCCAGCAGAAATGTCGATTATAGTTTAAGGAGAGAAAAAAATCTCCATGACATAAAAAGGATGATAGAATACATGTCTGGAAAACAAACTCTTCATAAAATACTTGAAACAATTTAAAGGGCAGAAGAGAGGAGCAAAAATCCTCAAACACCTAGGAAAAGAAACTAATACAAACATAACCATAGGAGTAGAATCAGAGGCTAAAAGTCAAAATGGATAATAAGGTGAAAGGGAGCAACATCCGTATTTCAATTATAACCTTAAATATTAATGGGCTAAACTCCCCAATCAAAAGGCGTAGACTGGGAGAATGGATTAGGAAACAAAACCCATCTATATGCTGTCTACAAGAAACCTATCTCAATTTCAAGGATAGGCACCAACTTAAGGTGAAGGGATGGAAGAAAATATTCCAAGCAAATGGTACCAAAAAAAAGCAGGTGTTGCTATTCTAATATTCATTATAAAAATAGGACTTACAACGTACAAGAAATCACAAGCAGACCAAAGGAAGGCCATTACCATTTTTTTATCAAAGGAATATTTCAGCAAGATTTCACAATTATGAAAACATATGCCCCAAACACCAGTGCACCAAACTTTATAAAGACAATTCTTCAGGATCTCAAGGCACAGATTAACCCCAGCGCACTAAGAGTAGGGGACTTCAATACCCCACTAAGTCCTTTAGACAGATCAACAGGACAAAGGATAAACAGAGAGACAACTGAACTGAATGATAAAATACACCAAATGGACCTCACAGACATCTATCGAATATCTAACCCAAACAACAGAGAATACACATTCTATTCAGCACCTCACGGAACATTCTCCAAAATAGACCATATACTGGGTCACAGGAAATTACTCATCAAATACAAAAAGAATGAAATTATCTCATGCATTCTATCAGACCACAGTGCAATAAAACTCAATATCAACACCAGGATAAACCCTAAAACCTACAATAACACATGTAGCCTAAACAACACTCTCCTGAATAATGATTGGGTCAAGTAAGAAATAAAAAAACGAATAAAAACATTCCTGGAACTGAATGACAATGATAATACAACACAGCAAAACCTATGGGACACTTTAAAAGCAGTCCTAAGAGGGAAGTTTATAGCTCTAATTCCCTACATTAAAAAAAAATACAGAAAGAACACAAGTGAATGATCTAACACTGCAGTTAAAAATACTTGAAAGACAACAAAAATGAACCCTAAACGCAGCAGACAAGAAGAAATAACAAAAATAGGAGCAGAGATCAATGAAATAGAAACAAAGAAAACCAAACAAAAAATAAATGAATCCAAAAGTTGGTTCTTTGAGAGAATAAACAAGATAGACAGAACTCTAGCACAGTTAACCAAAAGAAAGAAGGAACAACTCGAAATCGATAGAATCTGTGGTGAAAGGGGAAATATCACAACAGAAAATGAAAAGACCCAGACAATCATACGGCAATACTTCAAAAACCTGTACTCTACCAAGTTTGAAAACCTAGAAGAAATGGATAAATATCTGAAATCCTGGGAATCACCAAAGCTCAAACAAGAAGAGATCGACAGCCTAAATCGACCAATCATACAGGAAGAAATTGAAAATGTAATAAGTAGCCTCCCAACTAAAAAATGCCCAGCCCAGATTGTTTGAAAGCAGAATTCTATAAAATATTTCAAAAAGGCTTACAGCCATTAATACTCAAGTTGTCTAGAAGGATACATACAGAGGGAGTTCTCCCAGATTCGTTCTATGAAGCCAGCATCACGCTATTACCAAAACAAGGTAAAGATACAACCAAAAAAGAAAACTATAGACCCATCACCCTAATGAACACAGATGCCAAAATTCTAAACAGGATACTGGTAAATCGCATACAGACCCACATCAAGAAGACCACCCATCATGACCAAGTTGGATTCATACCAGAGATGCAGGGATGGCTCAACATACGAAAATCAATAAATATCATCAAGCATATAAATGGACTGAAAGACAACCACACCATCATTTCAATTGATGCCAAGAAAGCCTTTGACTAAATGCATCATCCCTTCTTGTTTAAAGTCCTAGAGGGAATTGGACTGGAGTGATCATTCATCAATGTAATCAAAACCATATACAGGAAACCCACAGCCAATATTATCCTAAATAGGAAACGACAGAAGCATTGCTCTTAAAGGTAGGAACTCGACTGTTCTGTCCCCTTTCTCCACTCCTTTTCAATATAGTGCTTGAAACCATCGCTAGGGATATAAGGCAAGAAAAGGAAATTAAAGGAGTTTTAATTGGAAAAGATGATGTCAAGCTATCCCTTTTTGCTGATGATATGATTGTCTACATAGGGGTGCTAAGAACTCCACTAGAAAACTCCTAGAAACGATTAAACACTTCAGTAAAGTGGCAGGATACAAAATAAATCTAGAAAAATCAGTAGCTTTTCTTTACAGCAACAACAAGCAAGTGAAGAAGGAATACAAGGAGACTTTCCCACTTACAATAGGCTCAAAAACAATAAAATACCTAGGAACAAACCTAGACAAAGACACCAAGAATCTCTACAACAAAAACTTTAAACCCCTGAAAAAGGAAATTGAGGAAGACACCAGAAGATGGACAAACCTCCCATGCTCATGGATTGGAAAAATAAATGTAGAAAAATATCCATTCTACCCAAATTGGTGAACAGATTTAATGCAATACCAATAAAAATCCCCAAGAGCTTCTTCACAGCCTTGGAAAAAAATGTCCTCAATTTCATTTGGAAAAACAAAAGACCCCGAATAGCCAAAGCAACCCTGAGTGGATAGAACAATACAGGGGGATCACTATACCAGACATCAAACTATACTACAGGGCTACAGTCATAAAAACAGCTTGGTACTGGCACAAAAACAGACCTGTTGACAAATGGAATAAAACTGAACATCCAAACCTGAGCATATACAATTTCAGCCACCTCATATTTGACAAGGGGGCCAAGAAGACACGATGGAGGAAAGAGAGCATCTTCAGGTAGTGGTGTTGGCAAAACTGGATCACCACCTGTAGAAGAATGAAATTAAACCCCTACCTCTCGCCCTGTACAAAAGGCAATTCAAGATGTATTAAAGACCTCAACATGAAACCCAAAACTCTGGAGGTGATAGAAGAAAAATTTGGCAGCAGACTACAAGACATAGGCATAGGAAAAGACTTCCTAAATCAGACAGCAGGTGTGCAAGAATTAAGTCAAAAATTGACAAATGGGACCTCATTAAACTCAAAAGCTTCTGTACATCAAAAGAAACAATAAAGGAAGTGAAGAGAAAACCCACAGAGTGGGAAAACCTTCACCAGTTACAAATCTGACAAAGCATGATTATCCCAGAAATATAAACTACTGAACAAAACAAAGAAGAAAGAAAAAAAATGAACTGCCCTGACATAGATGGAGCAAAGAAGCTGAACAGAGCCTTTCCCCAAGTGAGGAATTAGAGAGTCGTCGAAACACTCTTAGAAGTGTCCATATCTAATCATAAGGAATCAAATCAAAACCCACTCTAAGATATCAACTTACTCCAAATGAAGACTGGCTGGACAAGAAAACAAATGACACCAAGATGCTGGAAAGGTTGTGGGAAAAGGAAACACTCTTTCATGCTGGTGGGAAGTATGAAGACTCTGGAGAGTTGAAACCCTTGGAAAACGAATAACTGAACCCAAGCCTTACCTCTTCCTGAGGCACATGTACCCTACAAGACTCACGCTTACCGCAGAGATACAGCACCCATGTTTATATTCGCAAGCTCTCTTCACCATAGCAAGGAGCTGGAAACACACCCACAATTGCCCCTCAACTGCATGAGTGAGATAGAGAAATGTGACATCTTACACAATGGGAGCTCTATGCAGTAGTAAAGATAAGGGGGGGGGGGCAATGACATCAGAGGCTTTGCTGGTAAATGTGCTGGAGCTTAGAGGACAAGTCATTGCTTGAGTAAGTACCACGTCCCAGAATAACAAACAGATGAATGGTATCCCTCATCTGTGGAACTAGCTGCCAATTCCTAGTTTAAGTATTTCTTGTGAGTTGCCCCTTGAGCTTTTGTTCAAAGCAGTTGGGCTAGTAATGCATATGCGAAACAACAAACAGAACAACAGACAGGGACTTTGCATACAAAGAACTGACTTGAAACGTGCATTCTGACTCAACAGTCACTTCCCATGGAGATATTTGAGAAAGGACTGAGAAACGAATGATAAAGGATGTTTGGCAGAATGCATAGACTCTGTTGGGAGGTAGGGGGGGATCGAGGATAACGGGTCTAAACTGATTGGGAAAAGTTATATGAAATGCACAAAAAAAAAAAAAAAAAAAAAAAAAAAAAAAAAAAAAAAAAAAAAAGAAGTGTGTTGTTTAATTTCCCTGAGTTCATGAGCAGCTTCTATCTTGCTAATATAAGCTTTATTGAACTGTGGTGAATAGAATTATTTCAGTTTTTATGTATTTGTTGAGGCTTGTTTTGTCTCCAAGGAGATAGTCAATCTATGAAAATGTTTGCACGGGCACTGCTTCATTCTCATTGATGATTATTGGTCTTCAGCTGGGAAGAATATCCTGTAGATATCTTTGTCCATTTCATGTAAAATGTCATTTAATTCAGATGTCCTTCTGTTAATTCTTTGTCAAGTTGACCAGTGTAATGAAGATAGTGGGGTACTAAATTCAACTATTATTACTAAGTTTTGACTACTCTGTGTTTTGTGGTCATGGAGTACTGAGGTTAAAGAGCTTCAACCATATATACCCATGAGTGTAATGTCTCCTTGATCAATATTATTCCTTCAAATTAGAATGGAAGTACCTCTCTTATCTCTCCCTCAGTTGTTTTAATTTAGAAGTTAGTTTTAGGAAAAATATATTTGTATTAGAGTTTATAAAGTACTTTATTAAATGTAAATTGTTTTTACATTTTATTTTATATTATTTTTAAATTTTATGTGTGACTGTGCACAGGAGGTCATTAACAGGGTGGTTCAGATCCCTAGAACTGGAGTTAAGATGGTTCTCAGCTCACCATGTGGGTGCTGGGGATCAAAGCCTGGACCTCTGTGCTACAGAAGTCAGTACTTCTTAACTGGCCTAGGTGTACTTTCCATCCCCTTAAAGCTTTTTTATTTTAAGATCTATGCATTTGCATACAAAATTACTACTGTAGAAATTCATGATCCTTGTCCTGTTGACCCTCCCTGCCCTCCAATCCCATTAGAGCTCGTATGGCTATTCTGCTAAAGATGGTTTTTTCATATTTTTCTCCATTCTCCTCTTAAATTCTCATGCAGAATGTTTACGGTTTGAGCAGGAAAGTTCACCGTTTCAGTTTGTTCTTGTGGACATAATTCTTTTCAGCTTGTTGTTGTTTGTTTTTGCCTTTTTTTTTTTTTTTTTTTTGTGTGTATGTATATATGCATTCCACACATATCATAGGTTTTTAGCATCCTCAGCTTATGTTTTTTTTTTGCTTTCTTTGGCTTGAAAGATGTTCGATGTTTGAGGACTTATTTTTTTGAGGCAAGCCCAACGATACCTTACGTATTGCCCTGTTGTGATCCACCAGATGGGGTTTTCCGCCCATTGGTCACCAAATGATCGGTCCAGAAAGCCACTTCTCTTGATCTTACTCCATGTCACTATTGTTATTACTTCCCATGGATTACAAGCCGCTGCGGTAGGTCAATAATAATGGTAGTTTATACTCTGAAGAGGTGGAAATACCAGTAGTTAGCTCAGTTCCACAAGTTGGATGTCTCAACAGTCCGCCATCTAGCATTGAAGGTTTGGAGAGGATTTCTTCTTGGAGAGACATAAGTCTTCAGTCCATATTGGAAGGTTGAAAAGCTGTGTCTTCTCACATCTTTGAAGGATGGCAAAAGCAGGGGCAGCCACAGGATAGCTACACTTGCCTGTAAGAAAGAAAAAACAAATGACTCTGCTCTTTTTTTTTTCTTTTTATCTTTTTAACNTGGGGTGGGGGGAGGGAAAGTGAAATATGCCTGATCTGAATTGGAAAATTATGTATGAAATACACAAAGCATAAAAAAAAACTGTTCAATATCACTAATAATTAGGGAAATGCAAATTAAGGCCACCTTAATATATCATCTCACTCTGATAAGTCTGGCCAGGATCAAGAAAACAAATGATATCAAGTGCTGGAGGGGTTGTCAGGAAAGGGGAATACTCATCCATTGCTGGTGGGTCTGTAAGCTTGTACAGCCACTATGGAAAGCAGTGTGGAGAACCCTTCGAAGACTCAAAATGAGCTTGCCATTTGAGCCAGTCATACCACTCCTGGGTATATACCCACAAAACTCAATTTACTGCACCAATACATACACAGCTATATTTATTGCAGCTCTGTTCACAATAGCAAAAAGCTGGAACCATCCCAAATGCTCCTCAACTGATGAGTGGATAGAGAAAATGTGATACATGTACACAATGGAGTCCTATGCAGTGGTAAAGAAAGACAACATCATGAACTTTGTACGTAAATGGATGGAGCTAGAAGATATTCTATTAAGTGAAGTAACACAGTCCCAGAAAAACAAACAACAAATGGTATCCCTCATCTGTGGATGCTAGCGCCAATAACCCAGTTGTAAATATTTCTTGTGGAGAGGGATGCATTTTAAAAAAAACAGCAAGAGAAGACTGCTTCAGAAAACTGACTGAAATGGTAAATGCGGGTTCAGGAGAGGGACATGGGTCTATATTCGATTAATGTATATTTAATTGACGTGAGTTCAACAAGTATCCAATTTTGCCCAGACTCCGTCTACAGATTACATGGTGTTTTAGGACTTAGTAAAAGTAAATATGTGTATATTAAACAGCATTGGTATAAATCTTCAGATAAAAACAGTAATGCACCTTAGTTAATTGGAAATATAAATTGCTGTTGTCCACATTTGTTTTACTTAAAATCTGTATAACAATAACTTTCAGATTAGCACACACAAATGTTCTCTATAAAATTTCTTTTGTACAATATCATCTTGTAGCATTCTCTTTTACCTGTACTATGATTTAACTTAAGAAATTAAGTTTGCTTCCCAAGTTAACAACATACAGTCACCCAAAACAGCTTGGGTGAATTTGATGAAATCTGCACCTTGAATCCTGCCTATAGGTATGTGCAATACAACTATCTTTTTGAGACTCTTGGGTTAAAAAACAAAAACCTAAAATAAAAAGGGGGGATAAAGATATATATGAAACCTTTTTGTCAAAACTTTGCAATTCAAATCTTAAAACTAACTACGGGAAAAAATTTATATGTTCCCACAGGTCAAAATGTTACCAACCTAATGGCTGAGAAAGAAAAGACACAGCTTTGCATTGTATAGGATATACCAGGAAGTGCCGGCAGAAAGGTTGGCCCGTCTGTCTGAACAGTGAAAGGAAGAAAAGCCTCAGACTGCTACAGGCATCAAATCCTTCTGTGGATCCTAATGGTAACAACTATTTATAATGCGTCCTAATGAAACTTACCTTCTTGGTGCCACAAACTTTTAATATGAGAGACTTTCTTACCTCTCCTTCATAAAACAAGGAGGAATATGATGATGATGAGGTCGTTCTCTAATTGTAAATTGGAGCCAACTGATACAGAGGAAATATAAAACCAGTAAAACTGCCTTCTTTAATTGGCTAATAGACATAGGAAATGTGAAAAGGATTATTCTCTATTCAGAACCACATATAGTACTAAAGTCTCCTTAAGCTGGGCACTTAAGCAAAATATATTGATACAGGAGAGCTCTGATATCAGCAATGTATTATTCTAAAAGGAGATGTTGGCCAGGGGATCCAAGCCCCCCCCCCCCGCAAATGGTAAAGGTTTCTTGCCTATATACTAGGATACCAATAAGAAGTGAGGCTAGGAAATAAGGCCCTGCTGTCAAAGACCTGATGTAAGCATAGGAAAGATGTATTGACAACGCACATGCAAGTGTACAGTTGGTCTCTGGAATACCAGAGAGTGTTACCAAAGGCCACTAAACCATGAAAGCAAATATAGGTCTCCTTGAGTTAAGCAAGACTCCTCCATAAGCACCAGCTACACCTCACCTGCCTGGAAATACTGTGCAGCAGTGGCAGCCATATGCCTGTATATAACAAATCTAATTGGCTATTAGCTCTCTCCTTGGAGGAATAACTCACAGTTGATGCCACAACCTTACATCCTCTAGTGTTTAGGAGATGTTATAAGCCACAGTAACACCCTGTCATATTTTACAGAAAAAAAAGTAATTCATGAATTAGCCTACCATCCAAACATCTGTGTCTATACAAAAGTAACCTACCATAACAATTATCACTGTTTAAATACCTATATATCTAATTGTATGTGCTTCATTAGTAGAACTGAAAAGTTATTCCTGGACAAACTGTCATCTTATGAAAGGAAACAGCCAGAATTGAAAAGAGTCCAAAAAGACAGCTCCAGAGAAAGTAGACTGTTTTGCTTCTTGTCCACCTGTGCCCCTTTTCTAAGCCTATGGAACAATCTGCTGAAGTGGGAGCATGGTAGAATGTAAAGGCTGAGATTGGGGTGAATGGTGAAACTACAGCAACATAGACTGGACACTTATTTGATCAACTTGATTGAACATTCAAGCCCCCCAGCTGGATGGTTGGACCCTTTGGCTGTGTGGGTTTGGGCACAACTGCTTGCAAATTGGTTTTACATGAAGGATGCTTGTACTCATAAATTATTACTTATTTTTAGAAAAAGAAAGAAAACTTAAAGAATATAGCAACTAAAAAGTTTTCCTTGTGTGCTGTTTGATTTTAGATGTACTCTGAGTTGTTAACTTGCCACATTTTCATGATACCTGAATAATGTGAGCCGGAATCTTCTCATGTTTCAACCAAGATTTCTGAGGACATTTTCTTTCAGATTTCTCCTAGAAATGTGTCCTCAAGCAAAGACTTTCCTTTCTCTTTTTTGAAACTGTACACCTAGCATGAAATGGAATGAAAGATAGAATTTGAATTATCAAGGAATCTGCCTTTTTGCCTTTTTTGACTACTACTGACCTAGAACATCACCCACAATCATAATCATGTTCAATCTAATCCCATCTATTGTTTGTAACAGGACTATAATAAATTGTTGCTTTTCACAAATATCAGCTACTTTCAGTGCTTCATATGAAGAACACACACACACATACACACACACACACACACACACACACACACACACTGTTCTGGGCAAAACCTAGGGAGTGTTCATGAGGGATTAAAGCTGTGTGTTTATGTTCGAATAGGAGCCCAATGCTTAGTAAGCTTGATTTGGTTTAAAAGTAGCCTTCAAAAGTGTTAAGGGAATTAAAATATGTTTGACTTTTTTCCCTGTAAAGGGAGAATTCTAAATATGATCAAAATATATTGAATGAAATTCACAAAAACCTCAATAAAAAATTATTCCCATAGATCTAAGAGCACCCATTTTAATTCTTGAGCAAATTCTATTTGTATATATTGACAACTAATTCTCCAGAATTATTATCAATTAAAATATATTTAAATAATGTAAGCATTTGTACCATTGGTAATGGTAATTATAAAAATTATAGCCAGTACAGAGAAAAAGTATCCAGTTCATATATTCACACTAAGAAAGAGTAAAATTAGTTTCTAGTATCTTTTCAGATATGTGCAACCATTACTACAGTCAATTTCAAAACAATTAACCTCAGAAATAAATCTTGGGATCTGGTTATGAACACTAGCTGCTCTTGGAGAGGACCTAGCTTCAATTCGCAAGACCCACATCTTGGCTACCAATTTCCCATATGTCCAGTTCCACGGGATTTAAGGCCTTCTTCTGACCTCTATGGGCATTGTATGACACAGGTGTACTTAAATACATGCAGGCAATGCCCTCATACACATAAAATAAAAATAATAAATAAAGTAGTTTTAAAAAGAAATAAACCTTGGCATCAGCATTAGAAATTATTCTCTTTTCTTTCATTCTCCGTTCCACCTCTAGGCAACCAATAGTTTACTTTTTGATCTGTATGGATTCCTCTATATTGACTTGAACATAAACAGAATTATATACATATACAATCAAAATTTAAATTTGTGACTAGGTAGTACATGAATTATATCTCTATAAGGCTGTTCTTATAAAATTAGAAAGGGAATTTATAGAATATTTCAAAAATATCATGCTGATTTTTCAACTAATTGTGTGTGTGTTTGTGTCTGTGTTTTATGAGTATGTGTAATGTCTTTTCTAGATTGCTTTAGGAGTCTTATCAGTTTGTGATGATGCTTCCTTTGCACAAAATAATATAATAAATAGTAAAATGTTAGAATCAGCCCCTTTTTGACCAGGTATAATTCAAAATATTATATTATGAATTTTCAATTGTGAAACATCTTCTTTCTCAAAATATTGAGAGTATTTTGTCACCGAGGAAGCTTTAGCAAATGCTATAATAAAATTGAGATACTCCAAGCTCAGAAGAATTATTTTTTAAAGCAGGTGAGTCGCTGAATTTATTGGGTTTATTTGGAGGCATGTGGATGGCATATGAGAGCTGCCATCTCTGAAGGATGGATGAAGATTGAGAAAGGCTGCATCCTTAGATTTCCCTAATCAATTTTTACACTGCTCCACTGAAGAATCTTCTCCTCAGATGTAATTGCTTATTGCTTATATCAAATTGGGGAAAGACAGTATATGACTTGTAACTTTGGAAGCTTCCTGTGCCTAGTAAGTTTCCACATATTCCTGTGTCTTGTGAATCTCTTTGTGTCTTCCTTGAACTGATGTTTCTATTTGGATGAAACTGCTGAGCAACAAGGCATTATATATATATATATATCTATATATATATATATATATATATATATATATTCATTATACATATATAAATGTTCAGTGATGAATACAGTAACTGTCCTAGCGCACATCATTCAGCTAGAGGTGAAAGTGTCTTCAGTTACACAGGGTGTTGTACCTTGTATAGAAATAGAGTGGTTTTGTTGCTCTTATGGAAGTCCACAAGTATGCAGAGATTAAACAGAAGTGGTGGACTATGGCAGTCATTAGTTTGTTCCTTCTTAGCTGTAATATGGCCTTATTTATGGTACTTGATTTGGATCCTTGTGATATATTTCTTTGCAGACTTCCTGGATCTCTTGTCATCAAAGACTATTTGAGAGGAAGGGACCCCTTCTTAATTATTTTTAGTGGCATTTTCTATCTGATTCTGGTACCTTAGAGCTTCTGTTCTTCTCAGCTAAATTTGTCAGGAGGATGAGTTTCCACTGATGCTCATTAATATCCTGAAGGTGGCTTTCTGACCAGTTTCACTTCAGTACACCAGTGAAGCTGAAAGATACTTTGTAATGCTTATTTTTGGCAATTTGTGCAGCCACTCTAGAAGATAGATTCTTAGAGATATTTACCAGAATCCTAGTTATGTTCAAAGAAAAGTTCACTTCATCCTGGTGAAAGACTTCCTATCAGTTTGTATGGGGATTTTAGCATATGCCTTCTCACAAAAATTTGAAGGTGTCTTAGCCAGATGACTGAATTTTACTAGCAACCCAACTATTGGTTTCTCATTTGCAGAATCAGTTTATGGCACATAAACACACTTCTTCACCATTTAGTGGGCATCTAGTATGTTCCTATTACTGAGATCAGTACCATAGATTATCTCGGAACCAGAACCAGTTTCAGGATTTTACTTTCCTCAGCTAATCTATCTGCCTTAGCATTAGAGGTGGTGGAGAAATGGTAGTTGGTAGAGGCCATATCCTGTCTCTAGCTGTGTTCCTTTCTGTCTTATCACCCAAGAATGAACTAGGTAGACATCAAAATAAAAAAGCCAGTTCTATTCGTCACTCAGAAATAACAGTATGAATAGGAATGAACACTAAGACTCTAGGTGGCAACAGAATGCCAACCAAGAAACGGCAAATGTACCGGGTTGTTGGTTCGCCAACAAGCGTTGGGGAACCTAGCTGAGAGGATGCAGTCATATAGCTCTACAATCTCAGAAGCTTTCCTGTGACAACTATAAGATTGTGTTCCGCATCAAAAGGTCTCAGAAGGCTTTGGGCTGCCAGGTGAGAGAAGTCTCTTTCTGGGTAGTCTGTAGATCGTTGAAAGAAATACCATACATAGTAAGTGTATGTTTTGTATTTAGAAATTGTCAAAGGATTGATTCTCAAGCATCTGGTGCCTGAGGCAGGAATGAGACCCTCTGTTTGAGGATGCTAGTCAAGTTTTCCAGGTTAATTTCTGCAACCTATCAAGATAGAGCAAGAGCTTCAGCTATAAGGAGCTGTAGAGTCAGCAGTCTCCCAAAAGTCTTGAAATAAGTGCATCTGGATTGCCAAACTCCTGACAGAACTAGTAGCCATTTTCTGGTTTCCTTGTCTTCTTCCTCCTCAAATTTCTGTGGTAAAAATGTCAAAATAATAATTCTTACATAACTTTGGCAAACTTATTTTCTGAGGGTGAGAGTTTAAATGTTAAATTTTGATTTCAAAGTGACATACAACCCAAATAAATTAATCACTAACCTATTTTATATTCACATATTTTTCACATGGGGTGATAATACCTTTGTAATGTAATGCTTATTATAACTCTCAAAATTTAATAATTGATTGTTAACTTCATGAATTCTCACATAACAAACTTTATAAATAGTGAGGAAGGAGGAATAATGCCTGTTGCAAGTATGTCCATATCCTAAACTCTGTAGAAATTATGACTATGTCATATGGCGGGTAAAAGAAGAAATAAGTTTCTATCTAGAATTAAGACCATTATGTAATTCACCTTGAAATGGGAAGATTATCAAAACTGGCACCATCTAATCACAGCGGAGCTAAAAATGAGAAAACCAGAGAAAAGGGTGAGATGAATAAGAACCTAAGAAGGACTTGGCTTTGAAATGGAGGCTTTGAAGAGGGGACTGTGGTCAAGATTAAGGTAAGCCATTTGGACATGGAACGTATACGGAAACAGGTTTCCTACAGGTGTACAAAAGAAATAGTTTCCATCATCACTTTAACACATTGACACCCTTTTCTTTATATCTCTAAATTGTTAAATGTGAGAAAAATTGCATTATTTAAAGGCCTCAAACTGTGGGTAATGTTGCAGCAGCATTAGTAAAGTAAAACATTGGTCAGCAGGTATTTTGTGATGATAGTTCCCCTTCAATGGTTCAAATAAAGATTATGATTTTTCCTAATAGTATATTCACTGATATTCTATATATTTTATTCTAATTTACTGAACTATTGTCTTCAAATATACTTGTTTGCTCATAACTATTTAAAAATATCTTCTAAAGAAATACTTTGTAATTATGTAACATGCATTTGATGCATGTTCCCTAGATTTTTATTCACTGTTTGGTTGCTTCCTAATCACCAACTTCTAAAATGAAATAGAATTTATAATAGCACTGAATGTTAAATGAAGGATGATTTTCAGTTCTCTACGAACTGAAAATTTCTAATTAAGATAAATACTACACACAACTATAATTATAAAAATTGCATAATGTGGAGGAAACACTCTTTTACTTCAGTAATTAGTAAGACGTAGTTTTGTATTACATGATAGCTGTATCTAACCTCTAAAAGTGTATTCTTTCCTCTAATGATCATATAAAATAGTGAAAACTTTACAAATCCATATTTTCAAAAAATTACATTGAGTTCTTTTGGAATTTACAATGATATCAGCACTAAACATGAAATCATTTGTTCATATTTTCTTCATTGCCTCAGAGTATGATTGAAAAAAAAAGATGGCTGATTAGGATACGATGAGAGAGCACTGTCTTCTCTCATGACACCCTAATAAAGTCTGCTTACATGATCCTTTGTGACCTTGGTTAAAACAGTAAAAACGCAGACTCCTAAAACCTCCAAAAATGGTCTTGATTACAAGCAGAATAAAAAAAAAAAACCCTTCTAATAAAGAAAATCAATGAAAATTCAGTCAAACCCCAGGAAAGTAAATAGTATTTGAAACAGAATCACTCCCTCTATTCATCCAATTCTGTGAAGTAGAAAATTCAATCAAGACCAGTGAGATGGGTCAGTGAGCTTGTGTGGGATCTGATGACCTATGTTCATCCCTGGATCTCACAAAGTAGCAGGAGGGAACAAGGCAACTAAGAATCGTCCTCTAACCTCCACAAGTGTACAGGGATATGCATGTGCCTACACACACACACACACACACACACACACATACCAAAAACCCCTCACACACAAATGAATAAATTATTAATAAATAATTTAATAGGAAAAGAAGAGGGGTTGGGCAATGACTCAGGATTTAAGAGGACTTAGTGCTCTTGCAAAGAACCTGATTTCATATACTTACACCCAAATGGCAACTAATAACTACCTTTAACTTCAGTTCCAGTGGATCCAACATCCTCTTCTGTCCTCCACAGGCACTGCAGAATATGGGTGCCCTTACATACATGCAGCAATAGAAATGGACTCATACACATGAAACAAAAATAATAAAATAAAAAAGGACAAGAAGAAAAGAGGAGTAAGTTCCTTCTATCTCCAGATAGATCTGGGGAGTCCTCTTTCTGGGAAGAGCAGGACTTGAATGTTTCTCGTTTCATCCTCCAACTGCACTTTGCTTAGGCTAAATCATGGATGAGTGTGAGGGAAGGTATATAAGTGACTTGTTCCTTAATTATTTTAACCTCCACTTTTAAATAGAGGCTCTAGCCTGGCTATGGTATAGTAGGAATACAGTTATCTGCAATACTCCTATCAAGTGTAGTGTGATAGTTCTTGATAGTGAAACATTCTTAGCTTTTTCCAAAAATTACAGCCATTCACCCTTATTTGTAAGTCCCTAAAGTACGAATGTGTGTCATTTAAAGAATGTTGACATTCTTCCCTTGCTTAGCTCCAGAACCCTGTTTGAAGAGCTTGCCTATAGAAGAGACAAGATACAAAACGGAATTCCTAATATTTTCACAAAGGAACTTTTTTCTCACTCAAAAGATCCTCAATAAGAGTAAACATAAAAACAACCCAAAGACCATCAATGGTTGTGTTGAAATAATTTGAAGAGATTCAATGAACAATGTAGCAATTACCCTAGACAGTAAGTTGTCTGGTTTGCAGGAGAGGATCTGAACATAAGACAACTTGGAGGAGCTTTCCTGGGGTCAGAACAAATAACAATTTTTGATTTCAGAAACTATAATATTAAGGAGCCTCCAAATGGATTAATTTGTAGAGAAACTTGTTTCCAAGGGTATTTTGAAAGCAATTGCCCAAATGTCTTGCAAAAAATTACGTTTTAATGTGGGATATAATCAATAATTTAGTTAATTGTGAAACCCATAGCAGTACTCCTGTCATCCTAGGAGAATGTGGAAGGGTTTAGCTTTTTACTAATACAATTATAAAATGATTAGCATGTCTATGCAAGGCTCAGGGAGTAGTCAAAAATGAGACACACAATGAAGCCAGAGATGCTAGCATCTCTTTGTTCTTTATTTACCTAATGGACCCAAGTGAGGACTGAACATTTTGTAAAAAATGTTATTTTTAAGTATCTGTTGTAATATCTTCAAAGTCTTTGAACAATAATACATCAAGTAATAGTCTTATATCCAGTGAAATATTGAATTACTACAGAACCAAGCAATTCTACATCTATGCAAATATCTGACAGAAATGAAAATATGTATCCACAAAAACTTGTATGTCAGTGTTAAGAGTATCATTAATTAATATTGATTTTAGGCTCTTTTATCTAAAGGACCCTTGCCCTGGACCAACATTATGGTGTGCTTTCTTTATGATATATTTCAAGTTGTTTCACAGTATATAGTACTATACTAAAGACATTAATGTATAATCACTGAAAATTCTAGGTGACTATATAAAATGTTAGTTATATGAATATATCTTAATTTCTATGGCCTTTATTCTGTTCCATTGATCTATCTCTGGTCTTATTTCAATAATTAAATATTGTGCTTGAAGTAAACTATTATGAGAGTACTACCCATGGGTTTTTTTTTTTTTCTGGGAAGTTGTTTAAGCTCAATGAGTATTACATAGCCTTTTACTGTTCAAGTACTAACTTAAAAATTAGTACATGTTTATGCAAAGAATGTTCTTGGTAGTTACATGAATATTTCACATTGTATATAGTTTCTTTGGATTTCATAATGTCTTTCATAATTGCAGTATGATTTTCCTCGTACAGATATTTTACTTCCTTAACTAAATTTATATTTCCATATTTTATTTTTGTAACCATTTTGAATAAGGTTGCTTTATATTTTAACTTTAAAGATACTTTATATTGAGAATTTCATACATAAATGTGTGTTTTGATCAAATCTACCCCTCCTTTTCCCTCCCTTTCAATTATTTCCCTATTGACACAAGCACTTTTCTATCCCTACTTCATGTGTTCTTTTTTCCTAAGTCCACTGAGTCCACTTAGTAATACCAGTCTATGTAAGAATATAGGGCCATCAACAAGAGAAGAGCATGGGTAGCCTCTCAGTGTTTGCACACCAGAGGCACTCTGACTTTCCAGCCTCCTGCAGCCAACAATTGCCAACAGCTTCTCATCTGAATATCAATTTGGGTAAAACAGACATTTTGACTATATTAATTTTTCTAATCCATGAGCATGGGAGGCATTTCCATCTTTTTCTTTTCTTTCCATCTTTTGATGTCATTTTCAATCTCCTTCATGGATTTAAAATTTTTGTAGAGATCTTTGGTATCTTTGGTTAGGATTGATCCCAGGTACTTTACTTTTTTGAGGCTATTGTGAGTGGGAAGGTATTTTTAAATTCCTTCTCTACTCTTTAGGGTACATCTATCTTGTACCTTTTCAAGAACCAGCTCATTAGATTCGTTAACTCTTTTCATTGTTTCTGATCAGGGAGAAATAATTAGTTGGTTTGTACTCCAAGTTTTCAGTTTTGATTTTTTTAATTTTCATTATGTTCTTTTTATTGACATTTTTTTATATTTCATACATCATTTTTCATTCCAATTTGGATACATTCCCCTCTCCATGGCCCTTCCCCCACCCCAGTTTATGAATTCTGCCATACATGTCTTGCATCTTTCTCCCATTGTTTCCAAGGATTTTATCTGCAGAAACTTGTTTTTTTGAGCAGAATTTAAATTTATAAGTCAGTTATTTGACCCTGTCCTTATGTTGCTGTTGTTCCCTCCCCTTTGTGATACTACAAATTATCCCTGTTTAAATAACATATATGTATCAAAATTATGACCTTTAGTAATAAACTGTATGTTAATTCCAAAATATGTTTTGAGGTTCACTTTTTCCCTTTAATTTTGTATTACTATAGAATATGAATGCATATCTTCCAACACTATATGGTAATTACAATCTCTGAATATAAGTGGTAGGTCAATTCTAGAGCTCAATAAGAGACTCACATTACAAGAGTACAGTTGCTTTCCGATAAAAAGTAATATAATAATAAAGTTGCTCAGTTTGCCTGCCACTGGGGATTTGGTGTCAGGATCCACAAATGAGGGAAACCATTCACTTTTTTTCCCCTTGTACTGTGTTACTTCACTTAGCATAATGGCTTCGAGTTCCATCCATTTGCCTTCAGTTAATGATGTCATCTTTCTTTTTTTTTTTTTTTTGATGTCATCTTTCTTTACCACTGCATAGACCTCCATTGTGTAGATGTACCACATTTTTGTTATCCAGTAATCAGTTGAGGGTCATTTGGGTTGATTCCAGTGCTTCGCTATTGTGAAGAAAGCCGCAGTAAACATAGCCGTTCATGTATCTTTGCAGTAGGATGAGTCTTGTGGGTATATACCTAGGAGGGATATGACTAGGTCAGGTGGCAGGCTCATTTTGAGTCTTTTAAGGATTCTCCACACTGCTTTCCATAATGGATGTATGAGTTCACATTTCCGCCAGCAGTGGATAAGTGTTCTGCTTCCCCCACAACCTCTCCAGCATTTGGTGTCTTTTGTTTTCTTGATCTTGTCCAGAATTTTTGGAGTGAGATGATACCTTAGACTGGTTGTAATTTGCATTTCCTTAATTATTAATGATTTTGAACATTGTAAACCAATGTCTTATTGAAGCTCTGTGCATTTATTTGATTTTGAACATTTTTTAAGATGTTTCTCAGTCATCTTTATTTCATTATTGATGAAGTCTCTGTTCAACTCTTTATTCCACCTTTTGAGTAGGTCATTTGTTTTCTTACCTTTTTGTTTTTTTAAGTAGTCTATGTATTATGCATGTTAATCATCTGTCAGATGTATCAATGGGAAAGGTTTCCTCCCACCATGTGGGTTTTCTCTTCACTTCCTTGATTATTTCTTTAGCTGTACAGAAGCTTTTGATTTTGATGAAGTTCCAATTGTCCACTGTTGACCTTATTTCCTGTGCAGCTGCTGTTTGGTTTAGAAAGTCTTTGTCTACGCCTATGTCGTGTAGGTTGCTGCCAACTTTTTATTCTATAACCTACATGGTTTTGGCTTTCAGGTTGAGATCTTTGATCCACTTGGAGCTTATTATTTTGCAGAGTGAGATGTAGGGGTTTAATTTTGTTCTTCTACAAATGGTAATCCAGCTTTACCAACACCATCTGCTGAAGATGCTATCTTTCCTCCATTGAAATTTTTGGCCCCATTGCCAAATATGAGGTGGCTGAAATTATATGAGCTCAAGTTTGGATCTTAAATTTTGTTCCACTGGTCTATCAGTCTATTTTTGTGGCAGTACCAGGCTGTCATTATGACTATAGCCCTGTAATTTAGCTTGAAGTCTGGAAAGGTAATCCCTGACATATTGCACTTTTCACTCTGGGTTGCTTTAGCTGTTCAGGTTGGGAGGGTTACATATGAATTTAATGATTTTTTTTCCAAGTCTGTGAAAAATCTCATATGGATTTTGATTAGGATAACATTGAATCTGTATATTAATTTGGGTACAATGGACATTTTTGCTATATTAACTTTTACAATTCATGAGCTTGGGGAGTCTTTCAATCTTTTGATGTCATCTTCAATCTCCTTCATGGTTTTAAAATTTTATTGTAGAGGTCTTCGGTGTCTTTGGTTAGGTTTATTCCCAAGTATTATCTTTTTTCTTTTTTTTTTTGAGGCTATTATGATTGGGAAGGTCCCTTTATATTCCTTCTCCAATTGCTTATTGTTGGTGTAAAGGAAGGCTATTGATTTTTCTAGGTTTATTTTTTATCCAACCATTTTACTGAAACTTTTAAACATTTCTAAGAATTTTTTGGTGGGGTTTTTAGAATCCCTTAGGTAGACTATCATATCATCTGCACAAAAGGACAGTTTGACTTCCTCTTTTCCAATTAGTATTCCTTTATTTTCCCTTTCTTGCCTTATTGCCCTAGCAAGCATTTCAAGCACTATATTAAAGAGGAGTCAAGATATGGGGCAGCTTTACTGAGTTCCTGCCTTTAAGAGGAACGCTTCTAATTTTTTCTACATTTAGGATGATGTTGGCAGTAGGTTTGATGCATATTCTGTCCCTCCAAGAAAAAAAAATCAAATCCAACATCCTTTCAATTTTGATTTTTTATTGGTGTGACAGGATGGTTCCAAGACATTCCATTGTACAAAGTGAGCAATCATAGTCAGGGCTGCCAGTGTGATAATGAGTTGAGGTGTACTGGTTCTAGCTTAACTTTCTATATTTACTTCTGGAGTAATGTTTGTGACCAATTGGTCATGTATCTTATTATGCTGGTAGGGTATTCTGGATCCCACCAGCAGCTGGTTCTTGGACAGGCTACTTGGCAGCTCCCCAGCATCAATAGCCAATCTTGGAGCAGGAAGATGGTGAATGAGTAGGAATATGCTTTCAAATAATTCTCCAATACTGGATTTGCATCCTATAACATTATGAAATATGATATTTATTTTATAGAAAGATGTTTATTTTTACATATTCATTATCTATTTTAATGTTCAAGTAATAGATTCACATTAGTCCTTTAGTTCCCTCATACAGTATTACTTTCATGTACCCCAATATCAAAAACACTAGTAGGTAATTCACATTATTGCCAGTTCTAATATTAGTAGCTCATCAGTTGTTCTAACAGAGTATCTGAATACTTTTCTTCACTGAAGTGAAAACAACTCTAAAAAATGGTTAAATGTTTTATTAACATGGTAATAAACACACACACACACACAAACACACACACACACACACACACACACACAAAGTATGGATGTATTTGCCAAAACTTCAGCAGGTAAATGCTAGGAGACATGGGGTGTTCTTATAGTTTTTTTTTTTTTCTGTGTTGCTTCAACAAACAGATTCTAATTTACATAAACAATAATTTTCTATCCCCTAGGGCCAATGAAAAATTGATAGAAATTTAAAGATTAAAAATAGGTTTAATTTTAAACATCTCAATAATTAAATTTCAGTCAGAATAATAGCTGTAGAATTCTATATAAGACTGGTGATGTAGTTCAGTGGCAGACTTCTTGTCTAGTATACTTGAAAGTATGCATTCCGCTGGGCGTGGTGGCGCACGCCTTTAATCCTAGCACTTGGGAGGCAGAGGCAGGCGGATGTCTGTGAGTTCGGGGCCAGCCTGGTCTACAGAGTGAGTTCCAGGACAGCCAGAGATACAGGGAGACCCTGTCTCAAAAAAAAAGATTCATGAATGTATGCATTCCAACTATCACACTGCAAAAGAATAGGTTAAACAAGGAAGGAAGGAAGGAAGGAAGGAAGGAAGGAAGGAAGGAAGGGAGGAAGGAAAGGAGAGAGGAAGGAATGGGTAGAAATTATACATAAAATATGCCCAGTTTTATGCTTTGGGGGGAGTGTGTGGTATAAATCTAAAATATATGTATGTGTGTGCATGCACGTCAATATATGTACATATTCATGGATGTCAGTGCTGGCATATATCTTGGCAGAAATGTGGAGGCCATGGTAAAAGCTCAGGTGTAGGTCATCACCTTCAAGCTTATTTGGGTCAAGGTTTTGATGTTTTTCACTCTTGAATATGCCAGGCTAGTGATCTTGTGAGCTTCTAGTGATCTCCTATCTTCAACTCCTAATTGGAATACATTCGCTAAGATTACAGGCTCTTGCTACCACATGCTGATCTATTTGGGTTCTATGGATTAAACTCATGTCCTGTTGTTTACATGGTAAGTGCTGTATGTACTGAGTAATCTTCCCAAAAGTGTGTTGGATGTTTGTTTCTACTCCAAATCAGTATGTCAAAGTCCTCACACCCTAGAAAATATTACCAGGAAACAATTAGCTAATGAAGGCTCTGCCTCTATAAATAGGATCAATCCCTATATTTTGGACTTTCTGGACTCCAGACCCGTGAAAAATAAATTAAGATTTTTTGAGCATATAGTCATTTTGTAGTATATGATGTTAGCAAGAATGACGAACATATCAGGCGTTCATATTCTTGTACACTTATTTGTTAAGGCCATTTCCAATAGAATGGAGTATGCTTGAAGAGGCAATTTTGAATGCTCAGAAGTCATTAGCCCAGAATGAAACTGATTTACTAATATCCTTAGGGAATCCTGACATTTTATAGTGACAGTTGAAGTGGTATACTTTATTTTCCTGTCATCTCAGGCATCTATGACAATGCTCCTTACTTTTATTCGGGTCAATTACAGAAAATAATGTGTTACTAGGACATTTTGATTAGTATCAGGAGAAATTATCCCACCTAAAATATGTCCTTAGGAACACTCATTTGTTCAAAAAATGTTTCAGTTTCAGAAATAACTGAAATATCTCAAAGGAAATTAAACTATCCTCCTCCATAAGCTACTTGCAATGTTTTGAGTCAGTAGATATTTGATTTGGCATTGTTTTATGATTCCAGCATGGTCACTCTTGATGTGCTAAAGCTATCAAAAACAACATCGAACCCCTTCTCTATTTCATAATAATATATTCCTAAAAATGAAGATGTGGAGAAAAATCACATAAGGCATAGTTTCCTACAAAAGATAAATTCTCACTTGTGGTTCCATTTTCATGCAATGAGTGGTTTTCTAGTTTTCTTTTAAGTATTTGAAAAATATCATGGTTTGTTGGATACAAATTTTATTGTACACACTACAGACTACAGTGAAATCCAAACCATTATAGATGTCTATAATTCACTTCTACAGTTACGTTGCTCATTTCCCACCTAGTAATCTTTGTAGTTCTTTATTGCCACATAAATCATCTAACTTACTCATAAACACATATTCAAACTGACACAATAACATTTCTAAGACCAGTAAAAGATTTACATTTTAATTAAGCTTAGGAAACCTTCATAACATGATCCTCAAAAAACTGGGAAACGGCGATAACGCGAAAGGCCAGGCACACAGCTCTACAGCGCTAGGCGGGGTCTGGCGGGGGGCAGCTGGGAGAGGAGGGTCTCTGAACCCGTCTACGGAGGGTCCCCGGCCCAGAGGACCACGCTGCGCGGTGAGCTGAGGGTCGCGTTCCCGTCTGCTGTGTTCCCGGCTGGGACTTGTGAGCGGAAACCGGGGTCGCAGGGAGACGCCATAACGTGCCAGGCCAGGCACACAGCCTCTACAGCTCTAGCGGGGTTGGCGGGGGGCAGCTGGAGAGGGTCTCGCTGTGAACCCGTCTACGGGGTCCCCGGCCCAGACGGGACCAGGGTCGCGTGTTTCCCTCTGTCTGGTCCTGGCTGGACTTGTGGGCGGGAACCGGGTTCGCAGGGAAGACGCCATAACCCGCCAGGCCAGGCACACAGCTCTACAGCTCTAGGCGGGTCTGGCGGGGGGCAGCTGGGAGAGGGTCCTCGCTGTGAACCCGTCACGGGGTCCCCGGCCAGAGGGACCAGGGTCGCGTTTTCCACTGCGCTCTGGTCCCGGCTGGAACTTGTGGGCGGGAACCGGGGTCGCAGGGGAGACGCCATAAACGCGCCAGGCCAGGCAAACAGCTCTACAGCTCGAGGCGGGGGCGGGCGGGGGGCAGCTGGGAGAGGTCTTCGCTGTGAACCCGTCTACGGGGAACCCGGGCCAGAGGGACCAGGGTCGCGTTTCCCTTGCTCGGGTCCCGGCTGGACTTGTGGGCGGGAACCGGGTGCAAAGGGAGACGCAATAAGGCGCCAGGCCAGGCACACAGCTCACAGCCTAGCGGGGTCGGGGGCAGCTGGGAAGGGTCTCGCGGTGAACCCGTCTACGGGGTCCCCGGCCCCCAGGGACCAGGGTTGGCGTTTCCTCTGCTCGTGGTTCCGGCTGACTTGTGGGCGGGAACCGGGTCGCAGGGGAGACGCCATAACCGGCCAGGCCAGGCACACAGCTCTACAGCTTAGGCGGGGTCTGGCGGGGGCAGCTGGGAGAGGGTCCTCGCGGTGAATCCCGTCTACGGGGTCCCCGGCCCAGAGGAGCCAGGTCGCGTTTCCCTCTGCCTCGTGTCCCGGCTGAATTGTGGGCGGGAACCGGGGTGCAGGGAGACGCCATAACCGCCAGGCCAGGTACACAGCTCTACAACTCTAGGCGGGGTCTGGCGGGGGGCAGCTGGGAGACGTTCTCGCTTGAACCCGTCTACAGGGGTCCCCGGCCACAGAGGACAGGGTCGCGTTCCCTCTGCTTCTGGTCCCGGCTGGACTTGTGGGCTGGAACCGGGGTAGCAGGTAGAGGCATAACACCACACGGGGGGGGAAAAAAAAAAAAAAGGGGGGGGGGGGGGGGGGGGGGGGGGGGGGGGGGGGGGGGAGTAGAGAAGGGGNATCAGAAGTCATTAGCCCAGAATGAAACTGATTTACTAATATCCTTAGGGAATCCTGACATTTTATAGTGACAGTTGAAGTGGTATACTTTATTTTCCTGTCATCTCAGGCATCTATGACAATGCTCCTTACTTTTATTCGGGTCAATTACAGAAAATAATGTGTAGTCAGACATTTGATTAGTACAAAGAAATAACCCACCAAATAATAATTTGTCCTTAGGCAACACTCAATTTGTTCAAAAATGTTCAGTTTCAGAACTGATACTCTCAGGTTACTAAATCCTCCCCCATAGCTCCTTGCAATGTTTTGGTACTAGATATTGATTTGGCTTAGTTTTTTATATGTTCCCCTGGTCACTCTGGATGTGCTAAAGCTATCAAAAACACCATCGAACCCCTTCTCTATTCATAATATAATTCCTAAAAATGAAGATGTGGAGAAAAAATCACATAAGGCGTGTTTTTCCTCCTACAAAGAATAAAATTCTCACTTGTGTCCATTTTCCGCAATGAGTGGTTTTTCTAGTTTTCTTGTTAGTAATATTGAAAAAATATCATGGTTTGTTGGATACAAATTTTTATTGTACACACTACGCCTACAGTGAATCCAAACCATTTATATGTCGCTAATTCACTTCTACAGTTACGTTGCTCATTTCCCACCTAGTAATCTTTGTAGTCTTTATGCAACATAAATCATCTATAACTCATAAACACATATTCAAACTAACACAATAACATTTCTAAGACCAGTAAAAGATTTACATTTAATTAAGCTTAGGAAACCTTCATAACATGATCCCAAAAAACTGGGAAACGGCGATAACGCGAAAGGCCCAGGCAACACAGCTCAGTCGCGATAGGCGGGGTCGGCGGGGGCAGCTGGGAGAGGTTCTTGAGGGTCTCTGAACCCGTCTACGGAGGGTCCCGCGCCCAGAGGACGACGCGCGGGTGAGCTGAGGGTCGCGTTCCCGTCTGCTTGTGTCCCGGCTGGACTGTGTGAGCGGAAACCGGGGTCCTCAGGGAGACGCCATAACGTGCCAGGCCAGGACACACAGCCTTCACAGCTGCTAAGGGGAGTACTGGCGCGGGGCAGCTGGGAGAGGGGCTCTAGCTGCTGAACCCGTCTAGCACAGGGGTCCCCGGCCCAGCGGGACCAGGGTCGGTCGTTTCCCTCTGATCTGGTCCTGGCTGGACTTGTGGGCGGGTAACCGGGTTCGCAGGGGAGACGTCATAACCGGCCAGGCCAGCACACAGCCTACAGCTCTAGGCGGGGTCTGGCGGGGGCGAGCTGGGAGGAGGAGTCCTCGCTGTGAACCGTCACGGGGTCCCACGGCACAGAAGGGAACCAGGGTCGCGTTTTCCCTGCGCTCTGGTCCCGGCTGGACTTGTGGGCGGGAACCGGGGTCGCAGGGGAGACGCCATAAACGCGCCAGGCCAGGCAACACAGCTCTACAGCTCAGGCGGGGGCGGCGGGGGGCAGCTGGAGAAGGGTCTCGCTGTGACCCGTCTACGGGGTCCCGGGCCAGAGGGACCGGCTCGCCAGGGTCGCGTTTCCCTTCTGCTCGGGTCCCGGCTGGAACATTGTGTCGCGGAAACCGTGGGTGCAAGCAGGGGAGACGCATATAGGCGCCAGGCCCAGGCAAACATCTCTACAATACGCTAGCGGGGCTGTTCGGGGGCAGCTGGGAAGGGTCTCGCCTGTGAACCCGTTCTACGGGGTCCCCGCCCCAGGGGACCAGCGGTGGTGGCGTGTCTCCACGTCTGCTGTGGTTCCGGCTGGACTTGTGGGCGGGAACCGGGTCGCAGGGGAGAGCCATCAACGCGCCAGGCCAGGCACACAGCTCTACAGCTCTAGGCGGGTCTGCGGGGGGCAGCTGGGAGAGGGTCCGCTGTGAACCCTCACGGGTCCCCCGGCCCCAGATGGGACCAGGGTCGCGTTTCCCCTGCTCGTGTGCCCGGCTGAATGTGTGGGCGAGAACCGGGGTGCAGGGGGGACCCATAACCGAGCCAGAGCCAGGACACACTGCTCTACATCTCTAGGCTGGGGTCTGGCGGGGGGCAGCTGGGAGACGTCCTCGCTCTGGAACCCGTCTACAGGGGTCCCCGGCCAAAGGAAAGGTTCGCGTGTCCCTCTGCTCTGGTCCCGGCTGGACTTGGGGCGGGAACCGGGGTAGCAGGTAGAGGCATAACACCACACGGGGGGGGAAAAAAAAAAAAAAGGGGGGGGGGGGGGGGGGGGGGGGGGGGGGGGGGGGGGGGAGTAGAGAAGGGGAAAAAAAAAGGTAAAAGGAGTCAAAGAAACTTAGGAGGGACACATCTCTCCCCTCTAAAGGATTTTCTAGGAAACCTGCAAGAGATTTGACATGCAATTTTGGTGAGAGTTTCATACTCTAGAAAATGATCTTCTAGCCTGGGGCCAACAGTAAAGGACAACCGTCCACCAGGGACTTAGAGATAAAGCTTCAAAAGGACCTCAAGTTTGAGGTTCTCAGGAACCTGTACAGAGGCCAATGGTTACAGTGCAAGGCAAGGATCAATGAAGTCTCATCATCAGTGTGAAGTTCCAAGAAAATCACTAGAGGAATGTGATAGACATGGTCTGACAAGGGCCAAACAGAGGAGACAGTAGAGAGACAGGGCACATGCCTCTCAGAGTTGTCTGCAAGAACAGAGGGTGCCTTTGTATTTCAACAGAGTATTAACTAGAAACCACAGCTTTGTGAAAGTATGAAGTCCTTTCAGGTCCGTGAGGCATAAGGCAGAGTGCTTATAAGTTTATCTGCCAGTGGGAAAACAGCCTCTTCAGATCTCTCTGGGATTGTGAACAGGCCTTAGGAGAAAATTGTTCATGTTTGGCCAGTGAGTGAGCCAGTCTCTCTCTCTCTCTCTCTCTCTCTCTCTCTCTCTCTCTCTCTCTCTCTCTCTCTCTCCCCTGAATCAGTGGCATAGAAGCTCTGGTGACTCTGACTCTGGGGCCAAACTACAAATGATGCTGTTTGGATAGCAAGACTAAGGCTTGAGTTTTGCTCCTGTTCAGAACACATGTTCTACCCAGAGACCTAGCAAAGCTGTTTCTCTCCAGGAATGCCGCATAGGCTGAGAAATGGAGCTGGCCTGTCCCTCACTCTCTTGTCCTTCATTTTCTTTTCCTTTGATGCACTTCCTTCTCCTGCCTCTTCTCTTGACTGCAAGTTGTCATTACTGCCTGCAGTGCCTCTTGGACTTGGGCTGTAACTCTCATCCCTCTACGACAGGTTCTTTAAGACTGACTAACTGTTGGTATGGATAATTGAGACGTTAGCTGAGACCCTCTGCATGTTGGTGTTTTCCACATTCCATGATCCTCTCCTTGGCTTTGAGGTTTTCCTCCTTTCATGCTGACCATCTTCCCTGCATGGTCATTGGTGGTATAGCGTCGTGCTTCCTCTTTGCCCCCACCTTATATTATGGCTTTGTAATGGTGCCTCATTGTGCTCCTGACTCTAAATACTTATCACCATCCCCCTGCAGTATTTCTGTGATGAATAGGAGGGGCCTTTAATGTCATTGGCCAGGCTCTCACCATCAGGGTCTCCATATAGGAGGTGGTATTCTTGTTCTCCCATGTGCTGGATAGCTTTAGTTGTCAAATTGATACATTTAGGCAAAAGGGGCATCAATTAGGGAATTGCTTCCATTGGACTGGCCTGTGGCCACATGTGGGGGCCATTTTATTAATTGTTGAGTGATGTGGAAGGGACCAGCTCTCTGTGGGCAGTGCTGCCCATGGGCTGGTGGTCCTGTATTTTATAGGAAAGTAGTTTAAGCACAGGCTAGGACGGCAAGCCAGTAAGCAACGTTCCTCCATGGCTTATGCTTCAGCTCCTGTCTTCGGGTTCCTTTCCTGAATTTCTACCTTGAGGTCCTACAGTGATGAATTGTGACCCAGGATATCTCAGCTAAATAAACCATTTTCTCCCCCAAGTTGGTATTGGTCAGAGAGATTTTTGTCACAGCAACTGAAGGCAAAATAGAATACACATTGATAGCAGAGAATAAGCTATTGCTGTGATAGACCTGACCCAGGTATTTTGGGGAGGATTGTGAAAGCATTTGGAACTTTATGCTCAAAATCCATTGAATGCTTAATGACCTATTACTGTGGTGCTTGGAGCAGTTCTGAAAGAGGTACAGATGACTGAGGCTTGGCTTGTGAAGCTCCAAAGGGAAGGGAAGATTGTCAGGGCTGTTTGTGTGATATTTTGAATTGAGAATCTGTGGTTCTACCCAGCTGGGGCTGAGGAATCAGCTGTGATTAAGAAGAAACCAGCACCACTGAACCAAAACCTTTCATTTACTGGGACAATTGATGCTGGTTAACTAGAGCTGAAAATCAGGTGTGAGTAACAAGAAACCAGGATCATTATAGCAAAATCTTTGTGGAATTATTTCCTCAGTTCCTGTGGTCCATAGAAGGCCCAAGCTTCCATCTCAAGCTGGAAACAGAATTTGGTAACATGTGTGTCCAGCATGGTCCTAGTGTTGAAGAAAGTGTGAGGTTTCCGTGAGACTAGCTAATGCTTGGCACCCTAAGAGGGCAGAAGAACCCGTTGGTGCAGGTGCAGCCTCAGTTTCAGTGGAGACCCCAGCTTTTTGGAGATGCTAAGACCATGGGAATACCACCAAGTGCAGCAGCAGGTGTGGAATGGAGCCGGCCTGGGCCTGCGAAGTGAGCCATGTGTGTTGTGGTTGGCAGAGTCAGGGAAGTGGAACTGCCAAAACCCTTTGGAGCCCAGAAGATCGTGAATGAATCCCAGATGTCCACCCTTGAGCTACTTTGCTTAAACGTGCCCAATTCTTCCCTTTAAAAATAAAACAGCAATTCATTTGGCTTTTATAGCAGCCCATGGTGAGGCTAGTTTTAAAAGAGACTTTGAACTGTTAAGGTGTTCAGATTTTTTTAAATGACTGTTGGACTTTTGAATTTGTACTTTTGTATATTATATTAACATTATACCTTGGAGATAAGAAATGGAAAGGTTGTGGTTTAATAGTGATGTACTTGTGCGTGAAGTTGACAAGGGGTCAATTATGCTAGATAGCTGTAGTGTCAACTTGACACACCCGGGGCGAGGGAGCCTCAGTCAAAGAATTCTCTCCATTAGACTGACCTGTAGCCATGTGCTGGGCCACTTTCTTGATTGTTGTGTGATGTGGAAGGGACCAGGCCACTGTTGGCTGTGCCATCCCTGGGCAGGTGGTTCTGTATTATATAAGAAACCAGGATTAGCACAGGCGGGGAGATCAAGCCAGTAACCAGTGTTCTTTCCTGGTCTGTGCTTCAGCTACTAGTCTTGGTTCCTGCCCTGAATTCCTAACTTGGGTTCCCTCCATGATGAACTGTGACCCAAGAGATGTAAGCCAAGTAAACTATACCCCCCACACACATTGGTATAGGTCAGACTGTTTTTGTTACAGCAATTGAATGCAAGCTCAGACACCCCAGTTGCTTGAAAAGCTGAGTCAAGTCTGCCTGGCTATTCTGTAGACTAGGCAGTCTCTGACTGTTGGGACTGCCCTGATGTGTTTCGCTGTCAAGCCAATAAAAGGAATATTAGTAGCTGGCCCTGAGATTTGACTGCACAGTCTTTAGAGGCTTGACACACAGTTGTCTCTTTCTCAGAACATTGGGTTCCTGGCCTTGTGAGATTTTTCTCCATTTATGATCTTTGTGTGTTTATGTGTATATGTATTTGCACCTTTCATTTATTAAAATTTTGTGCCCTGTTGTATCTGATATATTCTCCCTGAGTCAAAAAGAATTACCTATGGTTTTATGTGTATGTATTTATGGCCTGCCTGAAATGCACCAGTGTAGTATAATGTCCACAGAGGTTGGGAGGCATTAGATTCCCTTGCAATTAGACTTATAAATAGCTGATAGCTATTGTGTAGGTGCTAGGAATTGAACCTAGGTCATCTGCAAGAGCAGCCAGTGCTCTTAACTGCTGAGTTCTCTCTCCAGCCCCTCTTCATGCTCTTCTTCACCTGGCATGAACTCTGAAGCAGCTGAAATGGGGATGGTTCTAAAGCAGAGGGAAGGGCAGGTTCTTAACAAGCACTCTGAGCTATTGAGCCACGTCTCCACCACATAAACCAGGATTTAAAATTTCATCTATTACTATTTGTTCACATGTGAGAGACAGAGAGTACACCTGTGTGTCACATTGCACAAGTTGAGGCAAGAAGAAAATATGTGGCATTCATAATATCCTTCAACCTTCATGGGGGATCTGAGAATCGAACTCCTATTGTCAGGCCTGTGTGGCAAATACCTTACTCACAGAGACACTTGCTAGAACTTCTAAATCTATTTTTAAATAGATTTATTTAATTTAAAATTAAATCAAGGGTCCCCACAAAAGGGACCGTTGATTTCATTCTACTGGGAAAACTGGGGTTCCCTATTTGAATTTCTTATCATCATAAAGATTTCACATATGAACTTAGAGAAAGCTCAAAAACAGCTTTATTGGAGTTTCAGAGAAAAACACAACAGAGAGCTATATTCTGTCATTTGCCTGGAGGATACAGGAAGCTATGCTTCTTGAGCTAGATCCAGGCTACAATGTTCAACAATGGAGCCCAACAGACAGACACCACGGGGTAGAAATAGGGGTGAGGGTCCAGTGTAATATTTCAGAGAGCGTGAGGAAACCCACAGTGTCCTAGAGAACACACCAATTTTTTTTTTTTTTTTTTTTTTTTTGGTTAGCCAAAAGGGAAAACGATCCAAAAGAAGACAAAAGTTACACCTTTGGAAGTAACTGGGCAAAGCCCACAGGCTCTGAAGTGCTGTGGTGGAATCTCTGCAGGTAGCTTTAGGGGAGGGGTTGGAGGATTCATGAGGATAGAACTTTATTTTAGTGAGGGTATGATTATTCCTATTGCCTTAGCCTGTCCTCTGACTCAGATTTCCTCAGGGGGGACTCAGCCAAGTAATCGACAACAGCAGTAACTTAAGAGACAATTGTATGGCATGTTATTTTTAATTTTTCCATTTTTTTGTGTCTTTTTCTTTTTTGAGACAAGGTCTCCCTGTAACCCCAGCTGGCTTGGAACTCACTCTGGACCAGGCTGGAGTTAAACTCACAGAGATCCTCCTTCCTTTGCCTCCCAAGTGCTGGGATTAAAAGGTGTGCACCACCATGCCTGGCTCATTTTTGTGTCTTTAATATAATATATTTTAATCATATTTATATCTCCTCCATTCTAGACACTGCTAAGTCTTATGCAGTTTCTTATATATGCATAAAGGCCAATAGAGTCAAAGTTGTGTCCCTAAAAGTCCTTTGGTGTGGGCCCATCCACCGGACCCTAGTTAACGTACCAAGAATCATATGCTTAAAATGGACTGACCTGGAGCCATTGGTTTCCAGCAGTTCCACAGAACCATTTTGAGTTCCTCACCTAATTCCCAACTCTAAAGCTAGGATTTTGCCTGGCTTAATTTATTTCACATAAGACTTGTGCATGGTGCTTCCAGCATTGCTGTGAGTTTGTATGAGTAACTTCCCAGATGTGTGGAAAAGTCTGTGTCTTTGTGGTCGTCCTGAACCTCTGGCTGTTCCATTTTTTTCCGGCCTCTTCCACAAGACTCCCTGAGCTTTGTCATCAGTGTTATTTTATCATTACCATTACTATTATTAGTATGTGTGTTTCCGTGTTTATGGTTTGTGTTAGAACATAGGTCATAGCACATTCTGGGGGTCAAAGGAAAACTTTCAGCTTTCAGACTCATATAGTGGGTTACAGGGATCTACCTAAAGTTGTTCTCCATGTGTAAAAAGTGCTGAGCCATTTTTCTACCCTTTGATTAGTGTTCTAAGTGCCAAAGCCTGGGAATTGAAACCCCTGAGGAGCCTCCAAGTCCCAAGAGAATTCCTTCCTTGATCCTCACCATCCGCCTCTCAGCATTCACTTCTTACCCAGTCACACTATGTCTGTGTCCCTCCATATACAACTGGCTTTCCATGATGCTGTTCCTAACATCAATAGAGACACAGGCCTAAATGCTTCTGTAATACACGTATCAGCCCCATGTCACATCCACTGTTTGGACAACTGTAACTGTATCATAGACATAAAGAGGAGCTAAAGAGATCTGAGTGGTCAAGGAGTTCATTTTCCTTAAACTCAGGGAAGTGGTGAGAGAAATGGCAGAAATTGGAAAAAGTTAGCAGACTATTGATCTTGTAGACAGACTGTGCTATAGAGAAGAAAACTGTAGAGCTCTACCAAAGCAAGCTAGGATTAGGTCCCCAGGAAGGGAGAATTGAATAATGCATTGACTAGACATGGGCTGTAACACCCTAAAAGATCATTTTGTGTTATTGTAAGCCACCAAAGAATGGTCAGTCAAGGCTCTTGGCCTATAATTTCTGCACTTGGGACCAAATACCCCAGGGCTGGTGCAGCAAAACCTACAAGACTTGTGAAGTTTCCAGTAGCCTGACGAGATTCCATTTACATTCATTACCAAGTTGGGAAACAAGAACGTTGTGCCCTACCTAGTTGGAGGCTCTACTAGGTGAGAGCCTTGTCCCTAATATTAAAGGCCCATCCTATTTAGTTATTGCTGAAAAATTGCAAAAGGGCTTTGGAAAGTCTCTGGGTTCAGTGACCCAAGAAAGATCATCCACAAAGCCATCAAATGATGCATGGCCAAAGAAGAAGGTAAGGTAATACCACCAACAGAAATTCTGGGGAAAGACCAGTGGTGAATGAGAAAGGAGAAACAGCTCAAAGGCCACAAGGACAGGGCCATCAGAATGTGTAGAAGAACTGGACTACAGGCAGCTGCATCATACCACCAAGGAGAGGGAGAGGGCCATTAATGTTGTAACAGTACCCATGTTCAACAATATGACTGGGCATGTCCTGTCAAAAGGAAAAAAAATCCACCTAATTTGAAGGCAGTCACCGAAGGGCATGTGGGCCAATTAGAGTCCAGAGAGGCATAAGGAGGAAATTCAATAGTAAGCCGAGGAAAGGAAGTCCCAGTACTAGTTCTCCAGAGGAAACTGAGGGAGCTGCACATGAGGGAACTGGGCCCGGATTTCCTTGGGAAGAAAATCCTTGATAACAAGCTCAAGACCCAGCCCTTGAAGTTGTCCAAACATCAGCTTTGAGAATTTGGCCTAAGAGATGTCAGTGGGACACTGTATCCCATGGCTCAAAACAAGAAAAGCCAATTCAAAAAATGGGAAAAGAAAGCCAAAGAAAAACTGGGCAGACCCCACAGTCTGGGGGACCCCAGTTAAACGGACCGAGTATGAGCAGATCAAGTAAGGAGAACTTTGGTTTTCCGCCTCAATAGACTTAAAGGACTTCACTGAGGCACCCAGGCTCAGACTTCCGGCCATGCCCACACTCTGCTGAATCCCCACAGCCTCCTTGTTACAGACAACCCCCACCCAGCCACTTCCCTTTCTCCTATCTCATCTCTTCTGGCTGGCCCTTCTGAGACTACGTTGATCATGTCCTTCTTGGGATTATCCAAGGGCATCATAGTAGTGGAAAGTCTTGCCTAATCCTGGTCTTGATTTATAACTGATCAGGTCCTTTGAGAATACACCATTCCTAGGTATCTGCAGAAAGAAAGATCTTAAGAAACCTGTATGCTGAATAGTTCCCCACATAAGTGGGAACTATGTCCATTGTCTCTGAACATCTTCCAGACTTGGAATATCTCTCACCAACACTTAGGAGGCTTGTTCACCCTAAGATACAGGCGGTTTCCTTGGATGCTGCCCCTAAATACCAAAAAACAGTGGGGAGTTAGGACAGTCTCCTGTATGGGCCTTGTCCTAAGTCACAGCCATCACCCCCATCCCCTTCCCACTGCATCTAAGACCAGCAAAGGAGCTAAAGCTGTGACTGTCCATTAAGTTCATTAGTTCTCAGGTCAGGGCAATAATGGAGTGTGGACCTCAGAGGTTGAGGAAACTTCCAACAATGCAATTTGTTACAGAGGCATTAAGGAGAGGAAAAGAGACTTATTGATCCAAGAAACCTCTGATCCTCATAGGGTAGGACTTGAGAGGGACAAAGCTATGGTCTGAAACTAAAAAAAAAATAAAAAAAGAAAATAAAAAAAAAAAAAAAAAGACTTGCCAGTATCTGGCTTGCTAACTTGAGAAACAGAGACTATTCAAGTTTTCTGGTGAGCACTCAAGAAGTTAGGGGTTGAGCCTCTAACTGAGCCACAAGGAGGGTCAAGGGGGCAGGGATACTCAAACCAAAAGTATCAATGTTGTACATACTAGCCAGAACCAGTTGCCGAACTTTATGGGACACTGAGGAAAATGAGATATTGTCTCTTACTTTTAAGCTCTACCAGTGAGTGTTAGAGCTTCCTAGGAGCCTGTCTTCATTAACCAACATGGAAATAAGCAAAGTAGCTCTAGTAAATGCATGGAGATCAGAAGAAGACTTGAAGAGCACTGGTGAAGTTCCATTTGTAAGTCATCCATGGTTCTTTCAGAGAAAAAGCCAGAATCAGTTACACCAATAGAGAGCCAACTTCAAGACCACGGGCTTGCTAGCAAAGTGATACAGAAGGACCAAACCAGCCAAACCTACTAGGATCGGGAAGATACAGGTACAGAAGGATGGGCAGACCCCATCCTAGAGAATAGTCTGAAAAATACCTGAATAAATAAAGAGCCACGAGATGCTTGGAAGGGCCTTTTCAGAGGATGTAGTGGTGAGATACAACAAAGGAGAATGCCACAAGGAACGTCCAGAAACCCCAGAAAATTGAGCAATCAGAAGGGACTTGTCCAGGCATGTGCTGCAGAAAAGCTGCCAAATGCAAGTTCAGAGGGAGCCCAGAGTGGGGATTACAGGTGCTGCAGAACAAGGACATGGAAGCTAAGCTAGATGAGAGGAGGCACGGTCCACTTCTGTCCAGTTATATAAGGGGGAAAAACAAGGGAGTTGGGCCTGATGCCTGAGGGAGAAACAAGTCTACTGAACAAGAAGATTGTCCTGGCCTTAGAGGGAAGCTCTGTCTTAGCATCAACAGAGACCAAGTACAGCCTCTGCTCCAAAGTACCACAAAGAGGAGGCCATAGGAAGCCTGCAAGTAAAGGACAAGTGGAAGCTGTGGAAGATTCCAGAGATCCCACAGTCTGAGGCAAGAGTGTAATACCAGGAGGGTAAGAGGATGCTGTTCCTGAAGTGCTCACATCAACAGGGAGCTTCAAAGCAGCTGCTGGAGTGAATCCAACCTACAGTGAAATTTGGAACAATTTGCTGAAATTTTGCATTTAAGGTAGGGTTATTATGTAGACAGAGAACTGTGAAGAACTGGGTGAGAAAGGGGAAGGGTAGAGGAGGGAGGGCCACTGTCACCCCAGCCCTGAGGAAGAGGCAGCTTTCTCATTAAAGGACTAATACACGGGCAATGCTCTCCGTCAGCGCTCCTTAACAACCCATGGAAAGCAAGCATCAGGCTGGCAAGAATGAGCAGGAACTCTTCCCTTGAAAACTCTCATTTCTTTCAAAGCCATGAGTCTATATAGGCCATTCAGTCTCTGGAGTATTATTGTCTGTATCTCTTAATGTAGTGGATTGATGAAGGCTCTCAGAGACTTTTTGGCAAGCACTATGATGCAGAGGCATTGCAGCACTTGATGTTAGACATGTAGATATAGCTTTCCTCTGCTAAGTGCAAGACAAACCATGTCATCCAGGTGTGAGCATGACTCATCGGAAGATCAGACTGGCCAAATGGCCCCACCTGTGGCATCTGTTTCTCTGACTGTCACCATCTTTCCTTTACCTAAAAGGAAGAAAATGACATGTCAATATTGCTTTAGTGAAAACTGGGATACACCAGAGGAAATATGATTTCAATCTGAATGTTTTTTCTTCTCATAACCATTTTAACTGTGTGATAGGTTTCCTTGCTCCAAGGATTGACGGGATCCCTGAAACTCAAAGCCAGCATTCCAGTTCCCAGGCTCTACACTGTGATTGTCTCAGGTTCCAGACTGGAACAGCTACCATGCAGGCTGGAGATATGGGAAGCCTTCTTGCTAAGCCCTCTTGGCATAGCTGGAGTAGGTTACTAGGTGGACTCTTAGTCTCTGGGTGAGTGTTAATTGCCATGCATAATAGGAATGAGGAGCCCAGGCTCCTCTCTAACATTCTTTGCCTTAAATCTTGGAGGCTTTTGATAGTGTACTTTCTGGCAGGGGCAACATTCCCGTCAAATCCAAAGGCTTCCCCCTTGCAGATGAATTCTACAGTGCACCTTATGCTTAACATTTCTGTGCTTTCTGGGTGCACCTCCTCAGAGTGTCTTTGTAAATCACACCCATTCTGTGACTATTTCTGCAATATCACATTAATATTTCTTCTCATTTCCTGAGACAAATGCCCTCTTCCAAGGTTTCATCTCAAATACCTTGAAGTCATACTAGGAGGTCCCTATGAGGGACAATATGTCCCCAGTTAGTGGTAGCACAGGCCCTGTTATCCCTAGCCTTTGGCACAAGTTCCAAGTACCTTGCAAATGTACCACTGGAAGATGGCCTTTCAAGATGAGATCCTTTCAAAAGCTGGGACCTCAGGTCACTTGAAGATGGACTGTTGGCCACAGCATTGGAAGGTCATTCTGAGTTGTGGGACATCGAGGGAGGTGAAATTCCTCTTCTACTCCTGCTACCTGTAGTTATGGCAACATTGCCGGGTCCACTGCAGACGTCTCATCTGTGGAAACTGTCAAAAAAAGAATATCTTAAAAATGTTGCAACCTCAGTTCCCTGGATCATGAACTGTTTTATCTGAAGTATTGGTTAAGTAGACAGAAGTGTCCTCCAGAAACCACAACCCCCATTAAGAATTATAATCTTGGGGCTGGAGAGATGGTTCAGTAGGTAAGGGTACTGGCTGCTCTTGTAGAGGAATGGGGTTCCATTCTTAGCACCCATGTGGCCTCTAACAACTGTCCATATATCTATTTCCAGGGGTTATTACAGGTGTTGGATGGCATGGGTGCATTTATACACACGCAGGCAATGCATTCATACATGTAAAATAAAAATAAAATATTAAAAAATAATTATGATTTAAAAATATTTTAAAATTTATTTTACATATATGAGTGTTGGGCCTGCAGGTATGTAAGTGCACCTATGTAATGTGATGCCCAGAGAGGCCAGAAAGAGGAAATAAGATTCCCTGGAACTGGAGTTACAAATTATTGGGTGCTAGGATTCGAACCTGGGTCTTCTGCAAGAGCAGCCAGTGCCCTTAACCACTGAGCCATTTTACCAGCCACAAGAATTATGATCTTTGACTTTACATTTCAACAAGAGAAAAGCCCCTTCCATCCCTTCAGAATCAACATTGATTCTTCCTTAAGAAATGTGACAAGTTTGATCCTCAGACTGTGAAGAAAGCTGTGTGTGTTCTAGTGTCTTAAGACTCTAGGGGCTGGAGAGATGGCCTAGCGGTTAAGAGCGCCGACTGCTCTTGGAGAGGACCCGGGTTCGATCCCCAGCACCCATATGGCGGCCAAGAACCGTCTGAAACTCCAATTTCAGGAGAACTCCAGTTCCAGGGGAATCCGACACCCTCTTCTGACCTCCGCGGCATTGCATGACACGGGTGCACAAGCTTGCATGCAGACAGTACATTCATACACATACAGAAATAAATAAAATAAAAAAAAATAAATTTGAGACTCACAATCTAGCTGGCACGAGCTCTCCCCTTCTCTGGCTCTTTTTCTGTCCTTTCTTCCCTCCCCTCATTCACTGACCCCAACAGGTGAGGGAGCCTCCATCAGTAGCTGTGGAAAATTTTTGAAGAGACCTCAGTGAGGGAGTTCTCAAGGGCCTGGGAAACTAGGGTCCTTCACAGGGAGAATTCAGTGCTGCTTAAGCCTATCAGTGATAGCCTCAAGTGCGGAGGAGAGAACAGAGCCTGTGTAGCCTCCTTGTGGCCTTTAGAGACTAGGTTACACAGCACAGAGCTGGCCAGAGGCTGGTGACCCACAATGTGGAGGAGCCGCCTCTGTCCCCACACCCTCCCCTCACCAGGCCGCCTGGTCACTTGCATTGCCACAGCCAGGAGGGGGCGCCGCAGTGGATGGTGTCCTGAGGCCCAGCCCAACCTGAAGATGACAGGATCTGAGGGACCAGGGTAGAGGCGGCTGCAACCGTTGGCCTGGTGACGTTGGTGGCTCGCGATGGTGGTTGGTAAACAGAGCCGCATGAGGCCACGGGCAACGATTTTCTCCTCGTGAGGATGAAACACTGCAGGAAATGGTGGACGGACCCAGTCACAGTGGATTACTAGAAGGCATGCCTAAGGGATGGATGTGGATGCAGCTTGTTCCAGAAGGAATTGTTAAAAGTCCAGGGGCTCCATCTGGTGGTTTTTCCCCATACCCCAAATGATTCAACTCCCGTCCCTTCCCCTTCCAGACCTTCATTTTGACCTTTGGAGCCTCTTTGGAGGTTGCTGACCAGTACCGTGTCTGCTATCCGAGGACACTGCAAGAGTGGAACTGTGGTCTACTACGAATATATTTTAATATTTTGATAGTCAGAAGGATGTTAGTTCCGACAAATAGGTGACTTTAAAAAGCATGAAACGAGCACAAGATAACTTGGCTGTGGTCTGCAGCACTTTAAATGTCCATAATCTTGAAGTTCTGTCCGTTAGCCTTTCAGAACTTTTTCACAGGGGTGCAGTCCCTCCCCACCCCCTTCTCTCTTGCTTTTGCTCTCATTCTCTTTCCTTTTAAAATTTCTGCTTCTTTCTCTTTCTCTCTTTTGGGAACTTCTATTCATAAAAGTTAAGCACAAGGTCTGAAGAGATGGCACAGTGGCTGCTCTTGTAGAGGACCTGGGTTCAGTTCCCAGGACCATGTGGTGGCTAACAACTGTCCTTAACTGCAGTTCCTGGGGGGAAGCCATGCCCTCCAGCAGGCAAATTCTGAAATATTCACAGAAATGATTTTTCAAAAGCCACGAAGGTCCACCCTTATATAATTTAAGGCACCTCTCTCAGTACCCTCATGGCTCTCCATTCTTAATAAAAAGGTTACGACAAGCTGGCGAGATGGCTCAGTTGATAAGGGAGCTCTCAGTGCTTGATCCCTCAAACCCACATGGTGGAAGAAGATAACCAACTCCAGTCCTCTGACTTCAACATGTTCTCTACATGAAAAAGACCCTCCCCATCACAAACATACACACATACACACACATACATATCTACATACACACATATACATCTTCATACAGACATACGTATACAAATAACTAAATGTAATTGTTATGTATTTATTCACTTTGATTTTATGTATATAAGTCTTTGCCTACATATATGTAAGTATATTATCTGTATTCAGTGCCCAATGAGACTGTAAGACAGCATTGGATACCTGGGGCTGGATGACAGTAACTCAAGAGCTGCCATGAAGGTGCTCAGAACCAAGCCCTGATACTCTGGAAAAGCATCAAGTACTCTGAAATGCTGAGACATATCTCTAGCCACTAAATGTAATTTTTATTTATTT
>VZQC01006352.1:422585-501418 GCA_009823505.1 Rhizomys pruinosus | reverse complement strand
ACCCCGTAGACGGGTTCACAGCGAGACCCTCTCCCAGTTGCCCCCCGCCAGACCCCGCCTAGAGCTGAGGAGCTGTGTACCTGGCCTGGCGCGTTATGGCGTCTCCCCTGCGACCCCGGTTCCCGCCCACAAGTCCAGCCGGGACCAGAGCAGAGGGAAACGCTAAATGTAATTTTTAAAATCTTATCTAGGGAACAATTAGTGGAGACAATGGAGAAAAGTTCTAATTTTGAAAGGTATTCTGGGCATCCATCATTTACATTATCAATTTTTGGGAAAGGTTGACTTACATTCAGTTTTAACCTCTAAATATTTTAAGGCTTCTTCAAATACCTACAGTTGGAAAAAAAGCTGTATCTTCCTTTATAACAACAAATGAAGTTCTTAATTTAGAGATGAACTTCCGCTACTCTGGCATCATGAAACTTATGCTATTGATTGGTCACTTGATATTTCTACTGAAATCTTAAATCATACATACACTAGGATGAGATCTCAAGATGCTCAATACAACAAACCTTAAAATCATGTAAGCGGTCAAAATGTTCCCTGTGTTGTCCAATGTTAAGGTAAAAGTAAAGTAAAGGGTAGACAACAGGAAGAATTTCCAGAAATTGAAATTTTAGGAAAGTGAAACAATTTTGTTTGAAAACCAGGTACAACAGAGCTGCCATCCTTGAGGACCAGGAGCATTGGCCTCCAGATTGGAGTCTCCTGGGAGAGAAGAAAGCTCTGCACACTTGGAGACAAAAAGGAATTGGATGTTGTAAGGAAGCTTTTGTTTTTGTTTCATCAAGATGTCCCATACTCATGCAAACTGTCATTTCTAGTTACAGAATATATTTATTATTATTATTATTATTATTATTATTATTACTTTGAAAACAGGGTCTTATTTGCAGTCATGACTAGATTGAAATTTTCTCTCTAGATTGTGCTGGTCTCAAACTCCTAGAGGTCCACCTGCCTCTGCCTTGCAGTGCTGGAGTTAAAGCCCTGCACCACTCTGCCCAGGAAAACAGATTTCTCTTTTTAAAATTTAGTTTTTATTAAATTTTATTTTATGTGTATGAATGTTTTTTCATATATATATATATATATATATATATATATATGCATATGCAATGCCCTCCTAGGTAAGTTGAGGGCATGGTGATCCCCTGGAGCTGGAGTTAATGACGGTTGTTCCTGTCTTATGGGTGCTGGGAACTAAACCTGGGTTCTGTGCCAGAGCAGCCAGTGCTCTTAACTCCTGTTATCAACAACACATGTTGCTGATTTTCACAGTGTACATGAACACAAAATTGTCAGGATCTAGACATGGAACAAACATTATCAGGCTTCCAGGCCATTGACGATGGACCCTTCCCTCATCAGCTTCCCTAGACTCCATCTCAGGAAGAGAATCATGCCAACTGTCCCTCTTTAAGATTGAAAATACCACATGAAAGTGAGGAGAGTGGTGGTATCAGGCTTTGTTGAAATCCAGAAAGAAAAACGCTACTGATCCAGGTTATAGGAATAAATTTGAATTCAACCTCTGGGTCTGGGAAGGACATAGCAATCCAATCTGCCCCCCCCCCCATTCTGTTACATCATTGTCTCCTCCCTCCTCTCAGTTGATTACAGATTTCCGCTCTCATGTTTGCTTTTCTAAGATCTAGATCAGATGTCTTAACTTTACTCCAGCCTTCTTGTCTATCTCCTCTTTGGATGTAAACTAAAATATGCACCATCTCTACCTGGACACTGAGTACATTCCCGCATTCTATCTCAGGACACTCCAGCACACAGCTTTGTGAAAACATCTGACACTAAACCTGGCTTCATTTTTGGACACTGCCTCAAAGGCCTCTTCTCCTCTTCATCTCCTACCTTGCAGCATGTAGGTACTTCTGGTTTGTAGTTGTTCTATTTTTTTCCTGTCAAATTGTAAAGAAATATTCAAGTTTCAGTGTCCATTGAAAGATCATTTTTTTTGAGCTAGAATTTTAGAAGAGGGCATCACATTCCCCAGGACTGGAGTGGCAGGTTGTTTTGAGTTACAGTGTGGGTGCTGGGCACCCAACCCATGTCCTCTGGAAGAGAGAAAAGTATTTTTAAAAACTGAGCCATTTCTCCAGCCACTTAAATTTACATTTTAATTTTTTTCTAGCAAACAGTACTTTTAAGGTTTTGTAAGGACTTAAGAAAAATACGTTTTGGGGGCTGGAGAGATAGCCTAGGGGTTAAGAGCACCAACTACTCTTGCAAAGGACCCGGGTTTGATCCCCAGCACCCACATGGCGGCTAAGAACCATCTGTAACTCCAATTCCAGGAGAACTCCAGTTCCAGGGGAATCTGGGACCCTCTTCTGACCTCCGCGGCATTGCACGACACGGGTGCACAAAGCTACATGCAGGAAGTACATTCATACACATACAAAAATAAATAAAATTTAAAAAAAGAAAAAAAAGAAAAATAGGTTAACAATTTAAGCAGGTTTACATCTCTTATAAATCCTGTAAGAAAAAATTTTAATATAATACTTTTATTGATGTTTTGTGTATTTCAGATATCATTTTTCAGTTCAATTTAGACATATTCCCCTTTCCCAGCCCCCCACCCCACCCCAGTTCATGCATTCTACCATACATGTCCTACATCTTTCTCTCAGTATTTTTTTAAATTTATTATTTTTATTTTTTTCTTTCAGTCTTTTTTAAAGTTTTTCTCTGCATAGGTTTATTGTTTGGGACAAAGTTTAACTATATCAGTCTTTTCTTCAACCCAGTCCTTATGTTGCTGTGGTTCCTTCACAATTGTATTGCTCCAAAGTATGCCTATATACAGGTCATATATGTACCAGAATTATGCCCTCCAGGAATAAACTGTATGTTTACTAAAATATATGTCTAAGAGTTCACATTTTTCCTTTTAATTTTATATTACTCTAAATATGGATACATACCTTCCACCCATATACATTAATTATGATGTCTGAAAGTAAGTGGTAAGTTAATTCTAGGGCTAATTAAGAGATTCACATTATAAAATCACAGTTGCTTTCAGCTAGAAAGAAATATAACAACGTTGCTTAGCTTGCCTTTTAATTGGGTTTTTATTGATATTATCTTTCTTTAGTGTTGCATAGAACTCCATTGTATAAACGTACCACATTTTTGTTATCCACTTGTCAGTTGACAGGCATTTGGGTTGGTTCCAACACTTACCTATTGTGAGAAGAGCTGCAATAAACAGATGTGTATGTATCTTTGCAGTAGGATGAGTATTGTGGGTATATACTCAGGAGTGGTATGGCTGGGCCACATGGTAGGCTCATTTTGAGTCTTTTAAGGGTTGTCCACTCTGCTTTCCACAGTGGTTGTACAAGTTTACATTCCCACCAGCAATGGATGAGTGTTCCCTTTTCCCCACAACCTCTCCAGCATTTGGTATCTTTTGTTTTCTTGATTTTAGCCAGTCTTATCAGAGTGAGATGATATCGTAGAGTGGTTTTGATTTGCATTTCCTTAATAATGATGTTGAACACTTTTTAAGATATTTCTCAGCCATCTTTACTTCCTCACTGGTGAAGTCTCTGTTCAGCTCTTTACTCCATCTTTTGAGTGAGTCATTTGTTTTCTTCTTTGTTTTATGAATAGTTTATATATATTCTGTTAATGTTCTGTATCACTGGTGAAGGTTTCCTCCCACTCTGTGGATTTTCTCTTCACTTCCTTGATTGTTTCTTTAGCTGTACAAAAGCTTTTGAGTTTGATGAGATCCTACTTGTCAGCTGCTGTCCTTATTTCCTGTGCAGCTGCTGTTTGATTTAGAAAGTCTTTTCCGACACCTATGTCTTGTAGGTTGTTGCTGATTTTTCTTCGATCACTTTCAGGGTTTCAGGTTTCAGGTTGAGATCCTCGATCCACTTGGAGTTTATTTTTGTACAGGGTGAGAGGTAGGGGTTTAATTTTGTTCATCTACAAATTGTGATCCAGTTTTGCCAGCACCATTTGCTGAAGATGTTTTCTTCCAATGAGCTTTTTCGGCCCCTTTATTGAATATGAGGTGGCTGAGCTCAAGTTTGGTTCTTCAATTTTGTTCCATTGGTCAACAGGTCGGGTTTTTTTTTTTTTTTCCAGTACCAGGCTGTCTTTGTGACTATAGCCCTGTAATATATCTTGAAGTCTGGTAAGGTGATCCCCCCACCCCCCGTATTGTATTTCTCACTAAGGGTTGCTTTTATCTATTCGTGGTCTTTTGTCCTCCCATATGAATTTAAGGACTTTTTTCCAAGTCTGTGAAGAAACCCATGAGGATTTTAATGGGGATTGCATTGAATCTGTATATTAATTTGGGCAGAATGGAGATTTTTACTATCTTAATTTTTACAATGCATGAGCATGGGAGATTTTTCCATCTTTTGATGCCATCTTCAATCTCCTTTTTCAGCAGTTTAAAATTTTTGTTGTAGAGATTTTTGGTGTCTTTGGTTAGGTTTGTTCCCAGGTTTTTTTTTTTTTTTTTTTGAGGCTATTGTGAGTGAGAAGGTCTTCTTATACTCTTTCTCCCATTGCTTATTGTTGGTGTAAAGAAAGGCTACTGGTTAATTTTGTATCCTGCCACTTTAGTGGAACTCTTAATTGTTTCTAGGAGTTTTCTGGTGGAGTTTTAGCATCCCTGAGGTAAACTATCATATCATCTGCAAACAGGGATAGTTTGACTTCTTCTTTTCCAATTAGTATTCCTTTAATTTCCCTTTCTTGCCTTATTCCCCTAGCAAATGTTTCAAGCACTATATTACAGAGGAGTGGCAATAAGGGGAAGCCTGCTGAGTTCCCCCTTTAAGGGGAATGGGTCTAATTTTTCTCCATTTAGGATGATGTTGGCTGTGGGTTTATTGTATATGGCTTTGATTATATTTAGGAATGTTCCCTTCAGTCCAATTCTCTCTAGAAATTTAAACATGAACGGATGCTGGATCTTGTCAAAAGCTTTTTCTGCATCATTTGTGATGATCATGTGGTTTTTATCTTTCAGTCATTTATATGCTTTATGATATTTATTGATTGATATATGTTGAACCATCCCTGAATCTCTGATATGAATCCAACTTGATCATGATGGATGAGCTTTTTGATGTGGGTCTGTATGCAATTTGCAAGTATTTTGTTGAGAATTTTTGCCCATTAATGAGATGGGTCTACAGTTTTCTTTTTTGCTTTGTCTTTGCCTGGTTTTGTTATTAGAGTGATGTTGGCTTCAGAGGAGTTTGGGAGATTTCCTTCTATTTGTATCCTTCTGAATATTTTGAGTAGTAATTGATGTAAGAACTCTTTAAATGTTTTATAGAATTCTGCTGTGAAACCACCTGGGCCTGGGCTTTTTTTTTTAATTGGGAGGTTTTTTTAATTACATCTTCAATTTCCTCAAGTATTATGGGTCTGTTCAAGCTGTCAATCTCTTCTTGGTTAAGCTTAGGTGAATACTGGGATTTCAGATATCCATCCATTTCTCTTAGGTTTTCAAACTCAGTATAGGTTTTTGTAATATTCTCATATGATTGTCTGGATCTTTTCTTTGTCTGTTGTGATGTTTCTCTTTTCATCACAAATATTATTAATTTGGAGTTGCTCTTTCTTTCTTTTGGTTAACTGGGCTAGAGGTCTCTCTATCTTGTTTATCTTTTCAAAGAACCAGCTTTTGGATTCATTGATTTTTTTTTTGCATTGTTTTCTTCATTTCAATTCATTGATTTCTGCTCTGATTTTTGTGATTTATTCCTGTCTGTTGGGGTTAGGGTTCATTTGTTGTTGTCTCTCAAGTGTTTTAATTGTAGTGTTAGATCATTTATTTGTTCCTTTCTGTTTTATTTTTTTATGTGGGCACTTAGGGTTGTAAATTTCCCTCTTAGGACTGCTTTTAAAGTAACCCACAGGTTTTGTTGTTTTGTATTGTCTTCTTTTGTTTAATTCCATGAATACCTTTATTTCATTCATTTCTTGCCTGAACCATTCATTTTTCAGGATTGTGTTGTTTAGTCTCCATGTGCTCTTGTGAGCTAGTAGGGCTTATTTTGCTGTTGATATTGAGCTTTATTACACTGTGGTCTGATAGAATACATAAAGTTATTTCAATCCTTTTATTTTGTTGAGGTTATTTTGTGTCCCAGTATGTGGTCGATTTTGGAGAATCTTCTGTGGGGCACTGAGTAGAAAGTATATTCTCTGGTGTTTGGATGGACTATTTGGTAGATGTCTGTGAGATCCATTTGTTGTATTGTATTATTCAGTTCCAATGTCTCTCTGCTTATTTTTTGTCCAGTTGATCTATCCAAGGGGCTCAGTGGGGTATTGAAGTCCCCCACTATTAGTGTGTTGGGATTAATCTGTATCTTGAGAACCTGCAGAATTGTGTTTATATAGTTTGGTGCACCTGAGTTTGGTGCATAAACATTTAGCATTGTGATGTCTTCCTGGTTAATTGTTCCTTTGATAAGAATGTACTGGCCCTCTGTCTCTTGATTGACTTTACTCTGAGGTCTATTTTTTCTGATATTAGAATAGCATTGAGCATTGAGCATGCTTCACTTGAGCATTTTAGATGATTCATGTTATTTTGCAGGTCTGATATTATTTTGGTACAATTTCCTTGGAATATTTTTCCCATCCTTTCACTTTGAGTTGGTATCTATCCTTGAGAATGAGATGGGTTTCTTTTAGACAGTGTATAGATGAATTCTGTTTCCTAAACCATTCTCCCAGTCTATGTCTTTTGATTGGGAGTTTAGACCATTAATATTTACGGTCATTATTGAGAGATGTGTGTTGCTTCCTTTCAACTTATTCTTGGTTTGCATTCTTGGTCTAAGTTTGTATTTACACTGTTATCTTTTTATTAGTTTCTCTCTTTAATTGGTAGGGGATAGTTTCTCCTTTTCTCTGTTCTTTGAATTGCTTTGAGTATTTTCTGAAATGTTAGTTTTTTTGACATGCATTCTTTCATCTTGTTTATGTCATGAAATATTTTTCTTTCTCCTTCAACTATAATTGACATTTTTGCTGGGTATAGTAATCTGGATTGGCATCTAAAGTCATTTAGCACTGGGAATACTTTGATCCATGTTCTTCTGGCTTTCATAGTTTGCACTGAGGAGTCTGCTATAGTTCTTATTAGTTTCTCCTTTTATGTAATTTGTTGTTTTTCTTTTGTGGGTTTCAGTATTTTGTCTTTGCTTTGAGCATCTAGCACTTTCACTATGATATGACATTGGGGGTTTCTTTTATGGTCTTATTTATTTATGTTCTATGTGCTTCTTCCATTTGTATGGGTTTGTCTTTTTTCAGTTTGGGAAAATTTTTTTCTATTATCCTGTTGAAGATCTGATCAATACCATTGTCTTGGGATTCTTCTTCCTCTATCCTTATGATGTGGAGATTTGGTCTTTTTCATAGTATCCCACATTTCCTATTTATGTCACTCTTGTGGTTTTTGTTTTGTTTTGTTTTGTTTTTGTTTTTGTTTTTCATCATCTTCACTTGAGTATTTTAGATGATCTGTGTTATCCTGCAGGTCTGATATTCTATTTTCTGCCTCATCCATTCTGCTTCTGAGGCTTTTTCCCATCCTTTCCTGTTGATTGGATGAGTGTTCCATTTCCTTTTTCATTTCTTCCTGTGATTTCTTTAGTATTCCATTTCCTTTTGGAGTTTGTCATTCTCTACTTGCAGCTCCTTGCTTCACTGGTCTCTTTCTTTTTTTATTTCAGCCTGGGATCTTTTCAGTGTTTCCACTTCCTTCTGGAGCTTGTCCTTTTCTCCCTCTAGTTCTTTTCAGAGATTGTGTTTCTCTTCCTCTAGTTCTTTTTGGAGTTTGTGTTTCTCTTCCTCTATCTCTTTTCAGAATTTTTCATTCTCTCCCTCTAGCACTTTCCAGTGTTTATCATTCTTTCTTTCTATATCCTTCCTGAGTTTTTCATTTTCTCCCCTTAGTTATTTGATTTGTTCTTTACATTCTTTGATTTCATGGAATATGTCTGCAATTGTTCTTCTAAGGTCTGTGTCATGGTTTCCTTCTAGGGAGATCTCTTTGTAGGAATCTTCTGTCAGACGGGTAGAGTTTGGTGGGGATTTGTTATGAACTTTTCTCATGTTTTTTTTTTTTGTTGTTGTTGTTTTGTTATGTCTTTAGCATGTGGATTTGTTTGTTTGTTTGTGGTTTTTGATTCTTGTGCCTCAACATTGGCTGTGCAGACTAGATTCACTAACACTGTACCTGGTAGATAGCAACACAGAATCACCATCTTGATGTCTTTTGGGCTGTGCATTTGTGCCCTGTTGACCTGCTGTGCCCCTTCTAGGTGTACCCACGTCATGGTGCTCTCTGGAACCCGAACTGGGAGGTTCTAGGGGAAGATTGGTTTTATGAATCTCATTTTCTAGAATTAACACCTAAAAGTATCAGAATCAACCATGGCTGGCTGTGTAATATTGTTACCATGGTTATTATAATTACTATTGTTGTTATTAATCTTATTTTATTATTATCATTAAAGTTATATATGTGTTAGGGTGGCACACAGAAGTCATAGCACTCACATGGTGCTTAAATAAAGAAGTTCCATTTTGTTGCTCTACTTCTGCCATGTGTTAGGAGGATCCAAATCAAACCATAAGACTTATAAGGCCAGGTCTTTTGTACTCTGAACCATTTCATCAGTCTTGGAACCCCATCAAGAGAGGATGGGGTATCAGTCCTCAAACTCCCAAGAAGACTCCCTCTTTGATGCTCACCATCTGCCTCTCACAGGTCACTTCTTAGCCACACCATGTCTGTGCCCTTTCATATCCAGGCCATTTTCCAAGATGTTGCTGTTCCTAACACCAGGAGACACAAGTCAAATTCTCTCCTCAATATGTGAGACAGCCCAGGTCACATCCATTTTCCTCCAGCTCTACCTAGTGCATCAGAGACAGGCAGAGTTTCTGTAGTTTTGAATGCCCAGAGAGTTGATTTCCACAAAGCCCAAGGGAGTGGATTGAGAATTACAAAGGAGACTACAATAATCCATTCAAACAAGCAGAAAGGAAGGCTTACAAAGGAACAGTGGGACCCCACCACCTGTGGCAGCAACTCACACTGACTAACCCTTAGCACTCTACCAAGATCTCTCTAAAAGCCCAGAATCATTCTTGGGGAGCAATGAGAGATTGAACTTAATGATTCTGTAGCAAAACTGGGTAGGGAAGAGGGATGGGGTAGTTAATTTTCTTGTAACTACTCAGCACCTGGCTGCAGAAATGTTGATGAAATCTACTTCGTTCTCATGACTGAAAATTGGGATGGCACTCTCCTGCTTTTATTTTTGTTTCTGTGGTAAAATATTTGAGCAAAGCAACCTAGGGGAGAAAGATATTTTTCCAGTTTAGAGTGCCAGGGAGTAGATTATCAGAGGAAGGAAATCAAGGTGGAAGGAACTTGAAACTGCTAGTCAGAGCAACATATCAAAGGGGAAGAACATCAGGAAATAAGTGCACACATACCCCCCCACCTGTCTGCTTGCTTGTGTTCAACCAGGTGCTCCACTCATACAGTTCAGATACCCCCTGTGTAGGGCATGGTATTGCCCACAGTTCAGATCCCCCCTGCGTAGAGTCTGGTGCTTCCCGTAATTCACATCTCCAATGCCTAGGGCATGGTGTTGCCCACAGTTCAGGTCCCCACTGCCTAGGGCATGGTGCTGCCCAGGTGGGCAGAGTTTTTCCACATTTGTTGACTTAAGAGAATTTTCCACAGACATGCCTGCAGATGAAAGGGATTGAATTCCTCATTCATACTTTCTTCTCACATGGTTCTAGGCTGTATCATGGTGATAAAGCCAACCATCACCAATATGTACAAAAATAATTTTCAGGATATACTTTTAAGAAATTATTTTAATAGTAAATGTGTAACAATGTTTTCCAAGTGTGTATTCTTTACTTTTAATGACTATTCTTTTATTTTTGATATGGTTTCACTATGTAGCCCTTGGCTTAGAACTCTTTATGTCCATGAAGCTGGCCCTGAACCCAAAGGTATCCACCTGTCTCTGTCTCCCAAGGGCTAATATTAAATACAAGCATGTTGATTATGTTTTAATTGTTTTGCCATTGTTTAATTTGTCCTTCTGTAAATTCTTGACCTGTTTCTCTTGTTACTGGAGTTGTTTCAGAGCCTGAGGTCTAGCTTCTCTCAGAACCAGGCTGAGTGTCCTGTCCTCAAAATGTCAATGAAAGACAAAATTAATGATGAAAAGCAAAAAGAATAGAGGATTTTGTTTTTCAGTGTCAGCAGTGAAGGGACAGGGCACATCTCGACAGTGTCCTGAAGAGTTAGACACAGGAAGAGTTCCCTCTAGAGGTCGAGGGACTTAGACTAAGGTCAATCCTGGATTCCTTCTTTGAACACTGGAAAGAATTTGATTACTTGCCAGCACAGTGAAAATATTAAAGGTATTTTAACATAGGATTAAGCACGAGCATTAAGATAAAGCAGGGAGCTCTGAAGAAAGTAGGGCAAACTGGGTATGTGCTTCCCAGGAGAGCAGTGGAAAGCTTGATTTACCTGAGTGCGGAGTGGGGTTCCTCAAGGGACTCTTTGCCTTAACATGAATCATGTGCCCTAGTTTGGTTTTTTGTGACTTTCATCTCACACTTTCAGGCCATCACTGAGGGAAGCCACTGCAAGAACTCAAGATAGGACCTGAAGCAGACACCCAGAAAAAGTGCTGCTTTCTCTCTCCCTTCCCTGTGTTGCTCAGCTACCATTGTCATCCAGCCCAGGCTCACTTGCTCAGCAATGTCACTGACCATAGCATGTGGGTGCTCTGCTCCTACTTCAGTTAGCAATTAAGAAATGCCTCACACACATGGCCACAGGCAATTCCCATGGAGGAAAGGCACCAGTTGTATTTCCCTCTTTCCAGATGACAAAAAATACCCAGCACAACAGAACTCTTATGAATTTGCCACACAAACACCTTACTATTTGCCATACCCTTCTCATTTCCTGTTCACAAGATTAATATCACAATATAAAACCCAACCCAACTTTCATATGGCCTGTAGGCTTCCAATGATTTAAATGTTCAAGTTCCTTTTAAAAATCCAAAGCCTCATAACTGTAGACTCCTATAGAATAAAATAAAAAATCATAACTTCTTATTCCAAGCCAGAGGGATCAGAGCATAAGACAAACACATTTAACCAAAACCAAAGTCCAGCAGTGTGGCCCCAAGTCTTGTCGCTCAATGTCAGTCGTCTGGGACTCATTCATGGTCTTTTGCAGGTTAAAGGCTTTGGGCAGTCCTGCTCCTCTAGGTCTTCTGTCTCCAGGACACAGAGGCACATGGGTTGCTTCATAGGCTTTGCCATACAGGCTGTTGTGCTTTGTGGTTGCCACACGGCCATGGCAACTTGAATATCCTAGGTTCTCCATTGCAATCAAAGATGTACCTGCAGCTATGGGGTCCCTTATCTCTCACAGAGACAAGCCTCAGCTGTTCTCCATGGGCCCTTCATGCCTTCAAAAGCACTACCATGTGTGAGATTTTTTTGTTACACATTACCAAGCATTACCAAGTTGTGGTGTCAGTTTGATGTGCAGGCTTGGTGCCACATTGGACAAGAATTTCTGTGTGCTGACCTAATGAAATACATTCAGATGACTTCACCTTGATGATGTTAATCTCTTTTTTTTTCACAAAAATTTATTTTTATTTTTTTGACAAATCTAGACCCGTGTTCCCACCCATTCCCCCACCTCGCCAGAGCTCATGCATTCTGCCAAACATGCTTTTCATCTTTCTCAGTCTTTCTCAATATTCTCCATGAGGAAGTTGGCTGTTTTGAGCAGAAGTTCACTGTTTCAGTCAGTTCTTTGATGCAGTCCTTTCTGTTGTTGTTTTTGTTTCCAATATGCATTACGCCCAACTGCTTTGGACAAAAGCTCAGGGGGACCTACACAAGAAATACTTACAACTAGGTAATTGGCACTAGCATCCACAGATGAGGGATACCATTCATCGTTGTTTTTCTGGGACTATGTTACTTCCCTAAGCATGATGTCCTCTAGCTCCAGCCATTTTCCTGCAAAGTTCGTGATGCCATCTTTCTTTACTGCTGCCTAGAACTCCATTGTGTAGATGTACCACATTTTCTCTATCCACTCGTCAGTTGCATTTAGGTTGGTTTCAGCACCTTGCTATTGTGAAGAGAGCTGCAATAAACATGGCCGTGAATGTATCTCTGTGGTGGCGTGAGTCTTGAGGGTACATGCCCAGGAGTGGTATGGCTGGGTCGGGTGGCAAGTTCATTCCAAATACTCCAAGGGTTCTCCACACTGCTTTCCATAGTGGCTGTACAAGTTTACATTGCCACCAGCAGTGGATGAGTGTTCCCCTTTCCCCACAACCTCTCCAGCACTTGGTATCATTTGTTTTCTTGATCCTAGCCAGTCTTATTGGAGTAAGATGCTATCTTAAAGTGGTTTTGATTTGCATTTCCTTAATGATTAGTGATGTTGAACACTTCTTGAGGTGTTTCTCAGACATCTCTAATTCCTCACTTGTGAAGTCTCTGTTCAGTTCTTTGCTCCATCTATTGAGTGGGTCATTTGTTTTCTTTTTTCTTTGTTTTTTGAGTAGTTTATATATTCTGGAAATCAATGCTTTGTCAGATGTATCTGCAGTGAAGGTTTCCTCCCACTCTGTGGGATTTCTCTTCACTTCCTTGATTGTTTCTTTTGATGTACAGAAGCTTTTGAGTTTATAAAGAGGTCCCATTTGTCCATTTGTCAGAACAATCCTTAATACTTGTGCAGCTGATGTCTTATTTAGGAAGACTTTTCCTATGCCTATGTTCTGTAGTCTGCTGCCAACATTTTCTTCTATCACCCTTCAGAGTCTTGGTTGGAGTTTCACGTTGAGGTCTTTAATCCATCTGGAGTCTGACTTTTTGACAGCAGCGAGAGGTAGGGGTTTTAAATCTCATTCTGCTACAAGTGGTGACCCGTTTTGCCCAACACCACTTGCTGAAGATGCTGTCTTTTCTCCATCGTGGCTTCTTGGCCCCTTTTCAAAATATAAGATTGGGCTGAATTAATATGGCTCTGGATTTGGATCTTTGGTTTTGTTCCATGGTCAACAGGTCTGTTTTTTTTTTTTTTTTTGTCCAGTACCAAGCTGTTTTTGATAAGCTGTAATAAGTTTGAGTCCTGGTATAGAGATAAACCCTGTGTGAGCCTTCTTTCCTCAGGGTTTGTTTTGGCTATTCAGGGGTTCGTTTTTCCAAATGAATTTATAACGTTTCGTTTCCAACTGTGAAGAAAATCTTGGGAATGTTAATTGGGATTCCATTAAAATCTGATAAGCGAAGTTTCAGTAGAATGGACATGTTTCAAGTTTTTTCCCAATCCATGAGCATGGAGGTTTTCCATCATCTGTTGTCTTCTTCAATTTTTTTTTTGTAAAGGTTAAAATTTTGTTGTAAGAGATCTTTGGTGTCTTTGGTTAAGTTTGTTCACTAGGTGTTTTATTGTTTTTGGGTTATCATGAGTGGGAAGGCTCTCTTTGACTTCTTTCTCCAGCTTGCTTGTTGGTTGTAAAGAAGGCATTGATTTTTAATGTTAAATTTTGTAATCCTCTGCCACCGATTAGCTGAAGCTGTTCATTCATTGCTAGGAGTTTTCTTGGTGGAGTTTTTATGCATCCCTAAGTAAACATTCTAACTCACGACACAATAGGAGAAGCTTGACTTCCTCTTTTCCAATTAGTATGTCCTTTAATCTCCCTTTTTTTACCTGATTGCTCTAGCAAGTTGTTTCAAGGCACTAATTGAAGAGGAGTGGTGGATCATGGGGCAGCCTTGCTGAGCTGTCCGACCTTTAAAGGAATGTGTTTTGTCAGTTTCCTTTCCATTTAGGATGATAGTTGGCTGTGGTTTCCTGTATAGGCTTTGATTACATTGAGAAGTGATCCATATCCATCCATCCTTCTAGGACTTTAAGAACGATAGGGATGCTGGATCATGTGTCGAAACGAGGTTTTTCAGCATCACTGAGATTATGGTGGTGTTTTTGTCTTTATTCCATTTCCATTTATTGCTTGATGATTTATTGATTTTTCTAATGTTGAACCATCCGTGCATCGCTGGTATGAATCCAACTTGTCGTGATGGATGATCTTCTTTTGAGTGGGTCTGTTATGTTGATTTGGCCAGTAGTCTGTTTAGAATTTTGGCATCTGTGTTCATGAGGGAGATTGGTCTAGAATTTCTCCTTTTTAGTTGTATCCTTGCCTGGTTTTGGTAATAGATGTGATGCTGGATTCATAGAACGAAATTGGAGATTCATCTGATTGTATACTTCTAAACAGTTTCAGTATAATGGCTGTAGGTCTTTTTTGAAATGTTTTATAGAATTCTGTCGTGAAACTGTCTGGGCCTGGGCTTTTTTTAGTTGGAGGCTTCTTACTACTAGTCACTCTATTTCTTCATATGTTATGGCTCTGTTTTAAGCTGCTGATCTCTTCTGGCTGAGCTTTGTTTCCCGGAATTTCAAAATATTCCATTCCATTTCTTCTAGGTTTTCAAACTTGTTAGAATCATCAATTCTTTGTCATATTCCACAATGACTTTTCCGGGATCTTTTCTTTTAAGTTTGTGATATTTTCCCTTTTCTCATGGATTGGTATTGATTTGAGTGTTCCTTCTTCTTCTTTTTGTTAACTGGGTAGAGGTCTGTCTATGTTGTTATTCTTTCAAAGAACAACCTTTTGGCTTCATTGATTTTTTGTTTTCTTGTTTCTATTTCATTGATTTTATGCTCTGATTTTGTTATTTCTTCTGTCTGTTGACACTTAGGGTTCATCTAGTTTTGCCTCTCAAGTGCTTTTATTTCTAGTGTTAGATCATTCACTTGTGCTCTTTCTGTTTTTCTAATGTAGGCACCCACGGGCTATTAAACTTCCCTCTTAGAGCTTTTAAGGTATTCCCATAGGTTTTGTTGTGTTGTATTTTCATTGTCATTCAGTTCCAGGAAATGCTTTATTTCTTTCTTTTATCTCTTTCTGACCCATTCATATTCAAGAGTGGTTGTTTAGTCTCCATGTGTTCTTGTAAGCAGGAGGGCTTGTCCTGGTGTGATTGCTGTTGAGTTTATTGCACCTGTGGTCTGACAGAATGCATGAAATATTTCAATCTTTTTGTATCTGTAGAGGTTTCTTCGTGTCCCAGTATGTGGTCGATTTTGGAGCATGTTCCATGGGGGGCTGAGGAGTAGAATTTATCTCTGGTATTAGGATGGAATGTTCAGTAAAGGTCTTTATGAGTCCATTTGGTGTATCATATCGCTTCACGTTCAGATGTCTCTCGTTTATTTCCTTTGTTCCTGTTGACCTATCCAAAGGACTTCAGTGGGGTATTGTAATCTCCCACTATGTGTGTACTGAGGTTAGCGTGTTGAACTTTTAGCGGTCTGGAGAATTGTCTTTATTATGTTTGGTGTACCAGGAATTTTGGGCAGATATATTAATAATGTGAAATCTTCTTTGTGAATTGTTCTTTTGATAAACATGTAATGGCCCTTCTTGTCTCTTCTGATTTTCTTTTATTTGAAGTCCTATTTTGTCCGATATTAAAAATAGCAACACCTGCTTTCTTTTTGGTATCATTTGCTTGGAATATTTTTTTCCATCCCTTCACTTTAAGGTGGTGCCTGTCCTTGAAGTTAAGATGTGTTTTCTATAAACAACATATCGATGGATTCTGTTTCCTAATCCAGTCTCCCAGTCTATGGTCTTTTTTGGGGAATTTAGTCCATTAATATTTAAGGTTATAACTGATAGGTTTGTTTGCTTCCTTTTGCCTTCTTTATCCATTTTCGGTTTTGGTTTAGGTTTCTACTTCTGCAGTTATGCTTTATTGATTTCTCTTTTAGGTGCCTGGGGTTGGTAGCTCCTTTCTTCTGTTTTGAAATTGCTTAAGATTCTTTGAGGCTGATTTTTTCTGGACATGTATACTTTCAAGTTGTTTATGTCATGGAAGGTTTTTCTCTCTCCTTCAAGTATAATGAAATTTTTGCTAGTATCGTAACCTTCCAGGTTTGATATTCTATTGTCTTTTAACAATGGAGAATGCTGTGCTCCAGCTGATTTGCTGTGTTCATAGTGGGGTTGAGAAGTCAGTATAATGTCGAGAGTTGGGTCCCCATAGGTCACCCGTTGTTGTCCTCTTTTGGCTTTGAAGGATTGTCTTGTTTGGGTCCTAGCATTTTAACTAATGATGTGTGTGGAGAATTTGGCTCTCTCCGATATTGTTGTGTTGAGTTCTAGTGACTTCTGTGAGTTGGTGGGTGTCCTTTTAGTTTGGGGAAGTTGTTATCTATGATCGTTGGAAGATGCTGATCAACCCATTCTCTTGGGATGCTCCGCCTGCCTATTCCTATGATGCGGAGGTTTGATACTTTCATAGTGTCCCACGCCTCCTGCTTGTTCCACTTTTTGTGTATTTTTAAATTTTCAATAATCTGTTCGTTGAGGTTTTTTGTTGTTCTTAGTTATCCTCCATGGTTGATATGTCCTTTGTTCTGCCTCCTACATTCTGCTTTCTGAGGCTGTTTTCACATTCTTTCCTCTGATTGTGATGTGGTTGAGTTCCTTTTCATTTCCTCTTCTGATTTCTTTAGTTATTTCTCCTTCTTTTTGGAGCCTTCTCAATTCTCTTCTCTAGGAGCGCTTTGCTTCTGCTGGTTGGTTTCCTTATCTTTTTCAGCATGGGATCTTTTCAGTGTTTCTACTTCCTTCTAGAGTTTGTCATTCTCTCTCTCTAGGTCCTTCTTGAGTTCTTCATTCTCTTTTCTCAGCTCTTTGATTTGTTCTTTATAATCTTGTAGTTCTTTAAGTATGTTCCCAATTGTGTTTCTGATATCTGCGTCCTGGGGCATCCCCAGAGGGATCCCACTGCAGGAGTCTTCCATAGGGTTGGTAGAGCTTGGTGTGGGATTATCCTGCCCCTTTCCAGTGTTGTCTCTTCTCCATGTTCCTGGCATATGGGCTTCTCCTTGCCTGTATTCCAATGTGAGTCCTAAATGCCTCTTCACTGTGTTGAAGGCTTGCTTTGCTTGCCTCCTTCAGATGCCTGAAGGGGGGGGGCGGCTCTTTCTGCTGGTCTCAGGAGATCTCAGACCTCAAGAGTCACACAACCCTACCTTTGATACAAGCTTGGAGGATAACTCTGCCCCCACAGCCACAAAAAACAATTAAGCCAAAGACAGCTGGATTAAGGGATCCACAATCAGGCTTGCTTAGGCACCCAGTGCCTCCCTGTCTTCCTGCTCTTCGCTGGTCTCAGGAGATCTCCCACCTTTCTTTTCAAAATACTTACTGCCTACTTCACTAAAACTTGCCAGATCTTTGTTTGAAATCTCAGCTTATGTCATCTCCCCCTGAGAATCCATGAGGGGCATACGAATTTGTCGAGGGTCGGTAGAAATCTAGTATAGAAAGCAAACTGGGGAACCTAACTCTTACAATTTATCAAACAGACACTGAACACCAACTATGAAGCTTTTTGTTTATTTTCTTTTCTTTTTTTTTTTTTTTTTTTTTTTTTTTTTTTTTTGAGACAGCATCTTGCTGTACCCCCAGCTGGCCTAAAACTCACTACGTAGACTAGACTGGCTTTGATTTTACAGAGAGATCTGCCTGCCTCTGCCTCCAGGGTCCTGGGATTAAGGTGTGTGCCACCACCTCAGGAACTATGACATTTTAAAATTGAATGATATATATGTCATATCGTCCATCTGTTTATACTTTAATGAGGCAGGCAGACAATGAAATCCACAAGAGCAAAGCAATCTGCACATTAGAGCACCATTTATCATTTCATTTACTTGATATATTTGGCAAGAAAGAAGAATCATTTAGACTCCCAAATATTGTTTTTATATGCTTGACTAAATAAAAAGATCTACTGGAAAAGGCTACTGTAAAGACTGTGTGTATGAATCACAGTAAGTATCCATCTGATGGCCATGATGAAGAGGATGGATTGTGGGAAATACAGCAACTTCACTTCTCTAGAATAGTAGCACTGACAGGTGGACAAATGAAGCTGGAGAATGGTGACTCCAGTGCTGGACCATGAAAGACATTCAGTAGCATTGATTATTCATTAGTAAATCCAGGAAAGCCAGCCAGATGGTCAGTGGGTAAAGGTGCTGGCTCTACTCCTGGTAGCATGAATTCAATCCCTAGGACCCACATTGTGAAAAGAGAGGCACAATTTTATTAGAAGGAAAGCCAAGATCTGAATCTGGCATTTTCCTGGAGGAGAGAGGTGGATATGAGGAGGAGAGTTAGGTCCAGCCTGTTCATCAATGGAGCTCAAAAAGTAGCCACAGGGTGGAAGTGGAGGTGAGGTTGGGGGTGGGTAGAGTTTCAGAAAATGTGAGGAAACCCACAGGTCATGGAAGGCATACCCAACCACAAGGAAAATAGGTAAAAAGAAGGCAAAGGAAAAGTAATGCCTTTTGAAGGAACTGGGAAAAGCCTGAGACTCTCAAGTGCTACATTGTGGGTTCTACAGGCGGCTGTGGGTGGTGGTGGTAGCATTCAGAAGAGGATAAGGACTTTATCTCAGTGAGGGGATAATTCCTCCCATCTCCTTAGCTTGTTCTGGGATGAATCAGATTTTCTGAGTGTGAATTCTTGGCCGAGTGACTGACAGTCTCAGCTAGATTAGTTATTAAGGGAAGAGACAATATTTAGTGTTCTACTCTCTTTTTTTTTCCTTTTACAACAGAATATTTGTGAATTTTATAAAATGTATTTTGATCATATTTAGATCTTCTTGCCTATCTGCACCTCTGTCTAATTTCATGTGCCCTATTTAATATATATATATATATATATATATATATATATATATATTACTCATGTACCCTAATATACTCTTTGTGTATATATATATATACACATATGTATGCTTATATATGTATATATGTATATGTATGTATGTATATATATACAGAGTATATTAGAGTACACACATATATATATGTGTGTGTGCATGTATGTACATATGTGGGTATGTATGTATGTATAAAGGCATATAGAGTCAACTTTGTGCCCCCAAATGTCCATCAGTGTGGATCTATCCACTGGAGTTCCCATAAGAAGAGACTGACTCCCTTCAAAGAGACTGACTCCTCCCCTCTCAACAGTTGTCTGCTGCCACTAGTTGCACAGACAGGGTTGGGGTTTCTTACCCACTTCCCCAAAGTGCTAGTACATGCTATCACCATTGTTGTGAGTTCATATGAGTAATTTCCTGGCTGTCTGGAAAAAATCTTATATTATTCTTTTTTTTTTTTATTTTAAAAAAATTTTTTTTTTATTAATTTTATTTATTTCTGTATGTGTTTGAATGTACTGTCTGCATGCAAGTTTGTGCACCCGTGTCGTGCAACGCCGCGGAGGTCAGAAGAGGGTATCGGATTCCCCTGGAACTGGAGTTCTCCTGGAATTGGAGTTTCAGACGGTTCTTAGCCGCCATGTGGGTGCTGGGGATCGAACCGGCGTCCTCTGTAAGAGCGGTCGGCGCTCTTAACCGCTAGGCTATCTCTCCAGCCCCAAAATCTTATATTATTCTTATATCTGCTCTGGTTCTTTCAAAATGGTCCCTGAGCCTTGGGAGACAGAAGCCTGATATATGCGTACTATTCAGGGATAAGCTCTCTGCATGTTGACCAGTTGTGAGTCTGTTGATTACCATCTGCTGCATAAGGAAGCTTCTCTGCTGAAAGTTAAGAGATGCATAATCTATGGGTATAACAAGAACTCATTGGGAGTTGCTTCGATACTCTATTTGTTGAGCAAAATAATAGTATTAGGTTTTCCACTATGGCCTGTGACATAGCAACAGATTCCTAGGCCTGATAGCAATGCCAGGTATGGACTCCATCTTATAAGGCCTACCTTAAATAGAAAAACAAAGTGGTTGTCTACTCCTATATTTGTGCCACTATTGTACCAGAGGTCATATCAGGCCAATTGTTTTTGAAGCATGTAGAAGTCACAAGTGTGCCAGGTTAATTGCACCCAGATAGAAGGGGAAAGACAGGCTCGCAGTCTGCCCCACCTAGCAGCCTCCCATGTCCCCGAGACACTCAGATACACAGCCGGATCTCATTTATTGCAAGTCTACAGCAGCTTATAAAGGCAAAACCCACAAGGGAATGCCCACAGCACGAAAGGGGCAGCCAATCATCTTAAAGGGCAAATAGCTAGAGCCAATCAGAGAAGTTTCAAAACAAGCCAGGCCTTGCCTACCTTACTTCCTTTAGCCACTGTCTTGTTTACTTAAGACCAGGTGATAAGAGCCCTTCAGTTAATGAGTGATTTTTTTTTTATTTCAGTAGCATGCTGAACACCTTATGAATACTATCCAGTAGAGAAGAAACTTTGGAGTTAGTCCGACCTTGGTTTTTTTCCTTGTCTTTTCTATAGATGATGTATATCCTGTTTTTAGCAATAGGCTCTTTCCATCAAGTTTTAGTAAGCAAATCAGAAAGTCATGTTTTCACCAGGGACCAGAAGTAACCCATTCTTTTTCCAGGAGGTCTGAGGCATAGAAAAGCTGATGTTCACTTTTCAAGTGTCACCAGTAAAAGAGCAATGGAGCCCAAAGCAGAAAAGGAGGGAGGAGGTCATTCTCGGTGGCCTCGAAGTAAATGTATCAATATTGGGATATTAGAATACAATGTTTATAATGTTATTTACAACAATATGTATTATCTATTAGCAATTATCACAGTAGAAAAATGAGCTCTCATAATAATTGGCCAGTTACTGCATACACACGTGGGGCAGCACACGTGCGTGAGCACGCACACACACACACACACACACACACACACACACAATTGTTTGCCTAGCAGATAGAAATTTAAAGCCTTTCTGAGGATTTAACAAAAACATGATTTTAACTCTTGAAATGTCTTCTTTGGTTACCCGAGTTAGGCCTGACTGAGGACAGTTTCAAGTCCTCCAGTTTCTTGTATCTAGCCACCACTTTTCCCAGGAAGAGAGAAAGAAATGCGCATAGAGACCAGAGCTTCTTCAGCTATGAATGCAGCTCACATGTACACAGACCTTCCTATTTCTGCATATCCATACACATTAATTTTTTTTATTTTTTATTTTATTATTTATTTATGTGTATGAATGTATTGTCTGCATGTAGGTTTGTGCACCTGTGTCGTGCCCAGTCTGCTGAGCTGGGTTCCGTCCCTGAGAACTCCGTGATGAAAGGAGAAGCTGGATCCCTGCAAGATGTCCTCTCACCTCCGCACTTGCAGTGATGCAATTATTAACACACAAATAAATGTAAGAAAGAATTATAGACACACAAAGAATCATAATTTTAGTGGGTAATGAATTTTAAAGAAATTATTCAGGGGTGGGGAAGATGGCTCAGCTGGTAAAGATGCTGACTGAGCTTCCTTGCTGAACTGAACTGAGTCCAATCCCAGAATACCTATAAAGGTACTGAAGGAGAAGGAGTTGAAGGCATGGCCCAGTGATTAATAGCACCCTTTTGTTCTCACAGAAGACTTGGGTTCGATTCCCAGCACCCACATGGTGGCTAACAACAGTCCTTAACTCTAGTTCCAGAGGATCCATTGTCTTTTTCTGACTCTGCAAGCATTGTACAACACAGGTGTACTAAGACACATGCAGGCAATACATTCACACATAAAATTTTAAAAAATTAAAAAATTTTGAAGGAGAGAACTGACTCCACAAAGTCATCTTCTGACCCATAACAAGTGTCACACCTGTGCCTGTCTGTATATCTATCAATAACATAATAAATAAAGAAATAAAGAAATAGAAAGAAAGAAATTAATAGAAAGAAAGAAAGAAAGATAGAAAGAAAGAAAGAAAGAAAGAAAGAAAGAAAGAAAGAAAGAAAGAAAAAAGAAAGAAAAAAATATTTTAAAATGCAAAAGTGAAGTGGCTACAGCTTGGTAGTTATTTTCAGGAACTCCAGGTTGGATTGCTTTTGCCTGAGTTGCCTTAGAAATCATACTGACATTATACGATATTACTCAGCTACAATGCTTTCCTAGCAGACACCAATACAGAAAAAATTTATAATTTTCTAGTTACAGTATTTCTATCAGAGATCTACAGACAGACTTGTTCCTTTGTCTCAGGTGGGTCAAGCAGAGCCTGAAAAGCTTTCTGTCACACAGTAGACACTCAAGTAGTTTAGAGCCCATCTGACTGACATTCAAATGGCCTGGTAGCCCAAATATAGTTCCACACAACTAAAACCCCTTAAAGAAGTGTTTGTGTGTCAAGTGGTCAAGAAATCAATTGTGCTGATTAGTTTTTGTCAACTTGACACAGTCTGACACCCTTGGGAAGAGGGAACTTCAAAAATTGCTTCCATCAATGTGCCCGATGGGCATGTCTGTGGATCATTCTTTTGATGGTTCATTCAAGTGCCGGAGCCTAGCCCACCGTGTGTGGTGCTGTCAAGGACAGTGGGCCTTGGCTGTTTAAGCAAGTAGCTGAGCAATCTAGGGAAGCAAGACAGTAGCATATTCCTTCATGGTCTGTGATTTAGTTTCTGCCTTTAGGTTGCTGTCTGCAGTCCCTGACCTATCTGTGAGAGATTGTATACCGCATATGGTAAGCTGAAATAAACCCTTTCCTTTTCCAAGTTGCTTTCAGTCAGTGTTTTATTATAGTAATAGAACAGCAAAGTATAACATTTTCTCCCTTAGAAGACTCATATAATAGAAAGTGCCAGCAACAAATCACATCAATATGCAGAAGAACTACTGGGGCAGCCAGCATGAATTTACTTTAATTATTGAAGCAAAATTTGCAATCTTTAGCTCAGTCAGATAAATCTATAGTGTTGAGAAATGTAGAAAAGTTAAGATTGCTTACAAATTTCAGCAAAAGTGCTAGTACTGTAAAGGGAAAATAGGTTTCATATTTTCTCATTTAGAAGTATATCTATATATAGCAAGAAACAGACTGAGTCAAGGCAAGTAGTTATAGATCAGGATTTCAAATAGCATGATTATACAAATGTCATGGTTTTACCCAAATAATACTAAAAACGGTACGTGGGTCGCTTGCATGAAATACATTTTCTGTTTTATAATTTGAATTTCAAAATATTCAGTTTTATTATTTTTACATTGTGTTTGTCATTGTGTGCACACATGTGCTGGTGTCTCTGCAGGATGGAAAGAGTCTGTCAGATTCCCCTAGAGCTGGAGTTACAGATAGTTGCGAACTGCCCAATATAGGAACTAGTCCTAGAAGCAGAACTTGGTTCCTCTTCAAAAGCAATGTGCACTTTTATCACCTTAGTCATCTCTCCAGCCCTGAAATATACTTTCATTTCTTTCACTTTGAAAACTTCTGCCTTTTGTATTATTGCCAACAAATAGATGCCTACACATTTTTAAGTCACAAACAGTGCTTTAAATTAAATCATTTGTTTACAAATGGTCACTTAAGAATTTTCACATAAGCAGGTTCTGAAATGAGCCTTAACTTTGTTAAGACAGCTTTCTAAGTAGTCAGAGAAAATCAGGAAAAGCACACAAAGTTTTACAACAAAACATAAAGTCTTGTGTTTTATGTCAACTACAAAATATTATTAAGACCGGAACACTATCCTAAAGAAAATTTTGTTGTTTTAGATAACACACAAATCAGGTTTTAATTTTTCCACTGGTACATTGGAATGTTAATGTTTGGCACTAGACAGATGGCCCACTTGTTAAGAGCACTGGTTGCTCTTGTAGAGGACTCAAGTTGGATTTCCAGTACCCACATGGCAGGAAATAACATTGGAACTCCAGTTTCAGGGGATCCAATGTCCTCTTCTGGTTTCTGTGGGCATTGCATGCATGTGGTGCCACAGGCACACACATTAAAAAATATATTAACATGTGTTCCAAAAGCTGAATTTCGTTTCATTACTCCCAAACTGTAGAACTTTATATTTCGAATTGAGATACTAATTTCTGTTTTGCCTTCTGCACAGTCTTCATTTTTATCAGTGATGAAGACTGACCAAGTTTCCTAATTAAGTACAGAAAAATCCAGCACTATCATGCAACTAATATATTTAAGTTTCAAAATATCAGATGATTAAAGATAGTTTTCGACAAGCACAGTCTGTCATATATTTGTCCAGGTTGAGACAAGGCACAAAACTCATTTTTGAAACAGCCACCCAGGTCCATCCATTGTACACTTGAATCAAATACCTGATTGACCACCTTCACTGCTAGCCTCACGACTATTATTCACGAAATAGTTAATGGATGGTTGGAAAGTTAAACCTGTTTTACAGTGCATTATGGCCATCTATCACTTACATTTTGAATGTTTTCAAGGTTGAGTTTTATTCAGTTTTTAACCTACAAATGTGATATGACCTTTAGAAACACTAAAAGGTAACAAAAATCAGATGAAATTCTTGAGCGACTCATATAGTGGGTCAAAAAGAAAACTTAGGAAATTGGTTGATAACCCACTTGGAATTTTCCCCTGTGATCTTAAGTCATAAACAAGTGACATGAGAAATCCAGACGCATGAACGCAGCAACATTTTTTACATCATCTGTTCAGAACCAGTAGGGTCCCCCCAAGTTTGGAGGATCTTTTGATAGAAGAAAGTTCTGCATACTTTGGGACAGAGAGAAATCGGTTTTTTAAGAAAGATTTTTTTGAGTGTGTGTTTTACTAATATGTCTCAAAACAATGAAAATTGTCATTTCTAATTACCAGATATCATTTTTGGGGTCCTTTTGAGACACGGTCTCCCTGTAGCCCCAGCTGTCCTGGAACTCACTATGTAGATTAGGTTGGCTTTGAATTCACAGAGGTCTGCCTGTCTTTGCCTCCTGAGTGCTGGGACTAAAGGTGTGGATCACCATGCATGGGCCAAATGACGTTTCTTTTAAAGACAGGTTTTACTTTTAAAAATTCCTATTGATTGTAATCTGTGTCACAAGTGCTCCTGGGTATAGGTTCATGCCCAGTCAAGCTACCAGGACCACACCAGTAAAGAAAATTGACTGTTCCAGATCTATAGCCAAGAGTTCCTCAGCTAGTCCTGGGACATCCTGCCTTCCTCAGACATCCATGCTGAGCCCCCGTCTGGCTTGGGTTTGTTCAAGTCTTGGACATACTGAGTGCTGAATAATAGAGGACATGCAATTGGGGGAGTGGTGAGTGAGGATGACCTGGAGAAAGGGAGGTGGGTCTAACTATGACAAAATACATTGTACAAAATTCTGGAATCAATAAATCATGTTAAAGATGACAGTGTGGGAAAATATAAGAGGAAAATACAAGGTGTTTCTAGGTGCACTCATGATTATTCGTTAAAAGCATAATTGATGAAATTAAAACACACAGGTTTTACAAGATTTATTTACTTATGTGTATGTGTGTTTATCTGCATGAGTTTATGTGCACCATATGGAGACAGGGTGCCTCAGAGGTCAAAAGAGGTCACCATATTTCCTAGAACTAGAGTTGCAGGAGGTTATGAGCCATCATGTGGTTACTCAGAACCAAATTCTAGTCTTCTGGAAGAGCAATAAATGCTCTTTAACACTGATCCATCTCTGGTCCCCTTAAATATTTTTTCTATTTTTGCTGTTGTCTGTTTTGAGACAGCATGTCACTATTCACATCAGGCTGCCCTTGAAATCACAGACGCCACTTGCCTTTGCCTACAGAATACTAGAATTAAAGACAAGTACCATCATGCCCAGCCCTCAAAACATGTATTTTTAAGTAAAAATAAAGGACATAAGACAGTAAAGAGAAGCATAGTTTTAGAATATTTTGTCCATTAAATATGAGTTTCCTTTTATTAATATTTTCACAAGAACACAAAGACAACAGAATAGATAGGATACAGCTTCACGGTTTCAAACATACAAATAGAAAACACTAGAAAACAAACTGTATGTTATTTCCATACCATATTTCTTTTTTTTAAATTTATTTTTATTGATGCTTTTTGTATTTCATACATCATTTTCCAATTCAGTTCAGGCATATATCCCCTTCCCTTCCCCCCCACCCCACCCCTACCCATCACAGATCGTGCATTCTGCCATAAGTTTTCTGCATCTTTCTCTGCTTTTTTGTTTTGTTTTGTTTTCATTTTTTTTAACAATAGGTGATAATTTGTGAGTACAAGCATCCTTCATGTAAAACCAATTTGCAAGCAGTTGTGCCCAAACCCACACAGCTCATGGGTCCCACCATCCTGAAAGGGGGGGCTTGTATGTTCAATCAAGTTGATCAAATGAGTGTCCAGTCTATATTGTTGTAGTTTCACCATTAACCCCAATCGAAGCCCTTACATTCTACCACGCCCCCTCTTCCGCAGATTGTTCCCTAGGCTTAGAAAAGGGGCACAGGTGGATGAGAAGCAAAACACTCTACTTTCTCTGGAGCTGATGTCTTGGTCTCTAGTCAGTTCTGGCTGTTTTCTTTCATGGGCTGCCAGCTTGTCCAGGCATAACCTTTCGATCCTACTAATGAAGCACATGCAATTAGATATTTAGGTATTAAACAGTATAATATATAGCCTTTCGATCCTACTAATGAAGCACACACAATTAGATATATAGGTATTTAAACAGTACTAATTGTTATGGTAGGTTACTTTGGTATAGACACAGATGTTTGGATGGTATGTTAATTCATGAATTACATTTTCTTCTGTTAAGTATGGCAGGGTCTTCGTGTGGTTTATAACATCTCCTAACCATTAGAGGATGTAAGCTTGTGGCATCAGCCGTGGGTTATTCCTCCAAGGAGAGAGCTAATAGCCAATTAGATTTGGGATATACAGACATATGGCTGCCACTGCTGCACAGTATTTCCAGGCAGATGAGGTGTAGCTGGTGCTGACGGAGGAGTCTTGCTTGACTCAAGGAGACCTATATTTGCTTTATTGGTTTAGTGGTCTTTGGTAACACTCTCTGGCATTCCAGAGACCATCTGTATACTTGCAAGTGCGGTCTCCATACATCTTTCCCATGTTTATATCAGGTCTTCAACAGCAGGGCCTTATCGCCTCTCTTCCTGCAGATATCCCAGTTTGGAGGCAAGGAGCCTTTACCTTTTGTGGGGGCTTGGATCCCCTGGCCAACATCTCCTTGGTAGAATAATCCATTGTTGATGTCAGAGCTCCTGTATTAATATATTTTGTTTAAGTGCATAGCTTAAGGAGACTTTAGCATTATATTTGGTTCTGAATAGAGAATAATCCTTTTCACAGTTTCTATGTCCATTAGTCAATTAAAGAAGGCAGTTTTACTGATTTTACAAGAGAATACCTCTATAACAGCTGGCTCCAATCTACAGCTGGAGAACGACCTCATCATCATCATATTTCTCCTTATTCTATGGGGGGGAGTTAAGAAAGTCTCTTGTATTAAAACCTTTGCGGCACCTAGAAGGTAAGCTTCGTTAGGAATCATTAAAAATAGTTGTTACTAGTAGGATCCACAGAGGGGCCTGATGTCTGCAGCAATCTGAGGCATTTCTTCCCTTCAATGCCCAGAGGAGTCAATCCTTCTGCTGGCACTTTCTGGTACATCCTACTCACTGCAAAGCTGCATTTTCTTTCTCAGCCATTAAGTTGGTGATACTCTGGCCTGTTGGAACATACAAATCCTTTCCCATAGTTAGTTTTAAGATTTGGGTTGCAAGGTTTTTTGACAAAAAGTTTTCATATCTATCTATATCCCCCTTTTTTATTTAAGGTTTTTATTTTTGACCCATGAGTCTCAAAAAAGCAGTTGTTTTATACATACCTATAGGGTGGAATCAAGGCACAGATTTCATCAAGTTCACCCATGCTGTTTTGGGTTACTGTATGTGATTAACTTGGGAAACAAAGTTTATTTTTGAGTTAAATCATCCTATAGGTGAAAGAGATTGCTACCAGGTGATACTATATGACAGCAAAATTATAGAGAACATTTGTTTATACCAATCCCAAAGTAATTGTTATACAGATCTTAGTTAAAGCTAATGTGGACAAGAGCAATTTATATCACCAATTAACTCAGATGCATTACCGTTTTTATCAGCCTTCAAACCAATGTTGTCCAATATGCACATATTTACTTTTACTAAGTCCTAAAACACCATGTATCCTGTAGACAGAGTCTGGGCAAAACTGGATACTTGTTGAACTCACGTCAATTAAACATGCACCAATCGAATATACACCCGTGTCCCTCTCCCACCCCTCCCACCCCTCCCGAGTCACCATTTCAGTCAGCCTTCTGATGCAATCTTTCTGTTGTTGTTCTTTTAATATGCATCCCTCTCCACAAGAAATATTTATAACTGGGTTATTGGTACTAGCGTCCACATATGAGAGATACCATTTGTCGTTTGTTTTTCTGGGACTGTGTTACTTCACTTAACATGATGTCTTCAAGCTCCATCCATTTACCTGCAAAGTTCATGATGTTGTCTTTCTTTACTGCTGCATAGAATTCCATTGTGTACATGTACCACATTTTCTCTATCCACTCGTCAGTTGAGGGGCATTTGGGTTGATTCCAGTTTTTTGCTATTGTGAACAGAGCGGCAATAAATATAGCTGTGCATGTATCTCTGCAGTAAGATGAGTCTTGTGGGTATATACCCAGGAGTGGTATGACTGGGTCAAATGGCAGGATCATTTTGAGTCTTCTAAGGGTTCTCCACACTGTTTTCCATAGTGGCTGCACAAGTTTACATTCCCACCAGCAATGGATGAGTGTTCCCCTTTCCCCACACCCTCTCCAGCACTTGGCATCATTTGTTTTCTTGATCCTAGCCAGTCTTACTGGAGTAAGGTGGTATCTTAAGGTGGTTTTAATTTGCATTTCCTTAATTATTAGTGATGTTGAACACTTCTTAAGGTGTTTCTCAGCCATCTCTAATTCCTCCTCTGTGAAGTCTCTGTTCAGATCTTTGCTCCATCTTCTGAGTGATTCATTTGTTTTCTTTCTTCTTTGTTTTTTGAGTAGCTTGTATACTCTGGAGATTAATGCTTTGTCGGATGTATCTGCTGTGAAGGTTTCCTCCCATTCTGTGGGTTTTCTCTTCACTTCCTTTATTGTTTCCTTTGATGTACAGAAGCTTTTGAGTTTAATGAGGTCCCATTTGTCAATTGACGACCTTATTTCTTGTGCAGCTGCTGTCTGATTTAAGAAGTCTTTTCCTACACCTACGTCTTGTAGTCTGCTGCCAAGTTTCTCTTCTATCACCTCCAGAGTTTTGGATTTCACGTTGAGGTCTTTGATCCATTTGGAATTGACTTTTGTACAGGGTGAGAGGTAGGGGTTTAATTTCATTCTTCTACAGGTGGTGATCCAGTTTTGCCAACACCACTTGTTGAAGATGCTGTCTTTCCTCCAATGTGTCTTCTTGGCTTCCTTATCAAATATGAGATGGCTGAAATTGTATGTGCTCAGGTTTGGATCTTCAAACTGTATGTTATTTCCATATCATATTTCTTGATTAGCATTTTTACATTTTAATTTTATATTACTCTAAAAGATGCATAGATACCCTCCATCATATACCAAAATCCAAGGTCTGAAAATAAATGGTAGGTTAGTTCTAGAAACTGTCTAGGGATTCACAATATAAGAGCACAGTTGTTTCAGATCATGAGGACTATAACATTAATGTTGCTCTGTTTGCCTTACAACTAGGTACTTGGCTCTAACATCCACAGATGAGGGATACCATTCATCTTTTGCTTTTCTGGGACTGTATTACTTCACTTAGCATAAAATATTCCAGTTCCATCCATTTACCTGCAAATTTCATGATGTCCTCTTTCTTTACTGCTTCTTAAAGCTCCATTGTGTACATGTACTACATTTTCTCTATCCACTCCACAGTTGAGGAGCACATGGGTTGGTTCCAGCTCTTCATTATTGTGAAGAGAGCTGCAATAAACATGGTTGTACATGTATTTCTTTAGTAGCAAGAGTCTGGTGGATATATACTGAGAAGTGGTATGGCTGGGTCAGGTGGTAGGCTCATTTTGAGTCTTTTAAAGGTTCTCCACACTGCTTTCCATAGCACTTGTACAAGTTTGCATTCCTACCAGCAGTGGATGAGTGTTCCCCTTTCCCCACACCCTCTACAGCATTTTGTGTCATTTGTTTTCTTGATCCTACCCAGCCTTATTGGAGTGAGATGATATCTTAAAGTGGTTTTAATTTGCATTTCCTTAATTATTAGAAATGTTGAACAATTTTTAAGATGTTTCTCAGCCATCTTTAGTTTCTCACTTGCGAAGTCTCTGTTCAGCTCTTTATCTTTTGAGTGACTCATTTGTTTTTTTTTTATTCTTTGTTTTTTGAGTAGTTTATATATTCTGGAAGTTAATGCTCTGTCAGATGTATCAGCAGTGAAGGTTTCCTCCCACTCTGTGGTTTTCTCTTCACTTCCCTGATTGTTCCTTTTGCTGTATAGAAACTTTTGACCTCAAGAAAACAAAACAAAACAAACTTGGTTAATCTGGGCTAACTGTATGGCCTTAAGCATCCAAAAGGAAAGTAAAACCAGAAATAATCAGTAAGACCAGAAAAAATTGTACTTCAGATATAAAACTTGAGATCTTAGTAAAAAGTCAAAAAGAAAAAGAGAGAGCACTGTTGTTTGACCTGTCTTCAATTCTTACTGGCAAGTACATTTGCTCTGTTGCTGCCACTGCTTTTGCCAGTCTACAAAGACATGAGACACAGCTTTTTTAACCCTCCAATATGGAGTGAAGACTCATGGCTCTCTAAGAATCCTCCAAACCTTCAATGCCAGATGGGAACTATTGAGATACTCAGCTTGTGGACTAAGCAGCTAAGGGGATTTCAGCGTCCTCAGAGTATAGACTGCCATTGTTGGACTACCCGGGCTGTATCATGGAGGGCAGTGCAGGGGGATTGAGACAGGATGCATGCTTAATGGACTTCATTTGGGGGACCATGGGAGAGAAAAACCCCCGTGTGGAGTACCTGAAACCTGAGTGGGTGAGGTTTAATATAAGAGTTGAACCAGACAAAAACCCATCATAGAACTGGGGAAATGGGCAAGGAGCCATTTCTCTTATCCAAGGAAATATTGACATCTGATCATTGCTGGGTGAAGGAGAGTTAGTGTTCTTAGGCTGACCTTGCTTGAGTGGATGAACTCACACTGAAGGACATTTAGGCACACAAACTTGATTTGATGGACCTTAACATATATGACAGAATTCATGAAGTCTTGTGGGAAGGACTATAGGGGATACAGATGGGAGGATCTAAATGTGATTAAGATGTTTTGTATGAAATGCACAAAAATTCAATAAAAATAGACAACAAGAAAAAAAGGGGAATCTAAGGATAAGGATCCCGAATCCTATAGGCAATTTAGAAAATGGATGCCACTGTTCTATTTAATCATAAACCCAGAGGATTCATAGACACATGAAATTTCTGTATAATAGGACAAATTTTAAAAATAGATTCAAATATTGGTAATTACATCTGAGAGCCAGGATTAGAAAACCTCTTTGTAATAGAATTCCTCCTGTTCCCATGGCCCTGGTTATCTGGCAAGAAAAGAATTTCCTCCAACGCAAATATAAGAACAGCATCTGGACAGATGTAAAGACTAAGTCTCAAAGGTTTTACCTAGTATATGATAAAGCATGAAGTCTGGATTCTTTGAGTTAGCTTTTTGCACTATATTAATTGAGAATCAATATTAAAAAATTACTACCAGGAAAAGAGAATCATGCATCAGTTTTACCCCAGTCTATTCAATTTTGAATTTAGAAAATGCAAATGTACATAAGTTATAACTAAGGTATAAGCATGCAATTTTATGTAAGCTTTAACTTTTTTTTAACATTTTTTATTGATGCTTTGTGCATTTCATACATCATTTTCCAATTCAGTTCAGGCATATTTCCCTTTCCCTTCCCCCCCACCCCCACCCCATCCCAGATCATGTATTCTGCCATAACTGTCCTGCATCTTTCTCTCAGTTGTTTTTTTTTTTTCATTTTTTGGCTATAAGTGATAATCCATGAGTACAAGCATCCTTCATGTAAAACCAATTTGTAGGCTGTTGTGCCCAAACCCCGACAGCCCCACATCCAGCGGGGGGGAAGGGGTTGTATGTTCAGCAAAAGTTGAATCAAACAAATCAGTGTCCCAGGGACGACATTGCTGTAGTTTCCAACTTTTCAACCCGTTTTTTTTTTTTTTTTTGGTCTTTTTGAGACAGGGTCTCCCTGTAGTCCCAGCTGTCCTGGAACTCACTCTGTAGACCAGGCTGGCCATGAACTCACAAAGATGCGCCTGCTTCTGCCTCCCAAGTGCTAGGATTAAAGGCATGTGCCACCACGCCCCCGGCATTAACTTTTCAACCCTTTTGCAACATACTTTAATACTAGTTTTGACCTCATTCCATTTCTATCTTGGAGCAATGTTTTTTTTTTTTTTTTTTTTTCTTTTTGTTGTTTTTGTTGTTTTCTGTGTACCAGACTTCTTTATTCAAGAACAACGTGATGATTGGTGTGGGGCTCATTGTAGTAATGAACATCATTGAACATCATCTTCCCTCTCACCACTCCCCACACTTCCTGCCCCTACCCATTGTGCTGGCAATCCTTCCTCAGCCAATACAGAATTTAATCTTCCAAACTGCAGGGGTGCAGGCTCCAGGCTCTCCTTGCCTACTTTCTTCCCCTGCCCCCTGCTCTCCATCCCTGGGCAGGGCAGGCACCTCAATTTGAATGCATGGGAGAGCACAGAGTGCCCAGAGTGGTGACAGGTATGGTGGAGAGGTTTCACCTTCAGGAAAATGGACAGAAAAGTAGAGTGTAGTGAAGTGGGGGTTCCCACAGCCTAGGGTACCACAATGGAGCCCTGGGGACAGAGGAAAGGAAAGGATACAAATCTCCCTTCACGCCCCCTTCCCCGCCAGAGCGGGAAAGAGACCCTGCAGCCTCCTAGTCTTCTAATTGGGAATAGTCAGTGTTGGATCATTTGCCCTTCTGGCAGGGGTTACAGAACCACCTTGGACCACATAGTTCTCTAACCCAAGCTGCTCAAGCGACTAGGCTGATCTGCTGCAGGGTGGGGGTGGGACACTGCAGAAACAAGCTCTCAGTCGCAAGCGGTTCGCAGTGCTGGTTCATCTTCTCCTGTGGGCCTGCGCCAGGGACTCCGTTTTGCTTATCTCCTGAACATTCTCGTTGTTGGGTTCCTCCACTCACTTTACCAGGGGCTGCAGCTTAAGCATCTTTTGAAACAGCCACAGGACCTCAAAGTGGCAGATGGTCATCTGACTGAACACCTTTCCGAAGAGGACACCCAGGTTAAGCCCCACATCGACCTGAGTGTACACCAGTGTGATCCTCTTCTGCTTCAGCAGCTTGGCAAACGGCTCCACTTCTTCCTGCAGAGCTTTCGTGTCCGGGGACTCCTCTTGGGTGGGCTCAACCTTCTCTTTCTCCACTTCCAGGCCACCTGGGTGGACAGTCCAGGGCCCAGGGGAGGCCCCTCCCAGTTGTACTCCACTCCAGCTGCTGCCTGGCTACAAGGTCTCCAGGCCAACTTGGGGACACTAGGCCCACTCCAACCTGAAGTCCGCGGTAGGACACCCCTCCACAGGACTCACATGGTGGGGGGACATGGAGAGGAGCCAGCTCGGCCCAATCCCAAGCCCGATTCCAGGACCACCTGAAGGGCCTTGGAAGCACAGCCAGGTCGGAGGGTCCACCCATCCTGGCTCCAGCCCTGTTGTGACATCGCCACCCCCCACCCCCAACAGGCGGGGGTGGAAATGGGGAAGTCGGAGGACAGGTGTCCTGCCATGGGAAATGCAGGAACCCCAACCCCCAACCGGAGGTGATGAAGGAAGGGCTTGTTAAGGAACCACAGAACACGTCTCAGCTTGGAGCAATGTTTTATCTTAGAAGAGATCCTTCCTATAAAATCTTTTCCATTTTCCTTAGAAAGCACAGGCAAGATTCATTGTCACAAGTACAGTGTAAAAGAGAGATTATAATTAGGATGGAACAAAATCATGAGGCATTTATGTGTCCTTTAAGTTGGCCAAGCAGGCCTTCAATGTCTGTAAGTTACAGACTTTTATAATTTTATTGTTACTTGGGCTTGGTCAAGATAAAAATTTTGAATAGTTGTCAAAGGGGTCAGTATCAGTCAAAAATCATATGCAAATGGCTAAAGAAATGGCTTAGCGGTTGAGAGCATTTGCTATTCTCCCAGAAGATGAGAATTTGACTTTTAGCACCTACAATAGGAAGTTCACAACTGCCTGTAACTCCAGATCCTGTCAATACCCCTTTCAGGAACACCTGCATTCACAGGCACTTACCCGCATGTGCACACATAATTGAAAATAACAAAAACATTAAAGAGGGCTGGGAGTGGTAGTGCATGCCTTTAATCCCAGTACTTGGGAGGCAGAGGCAGGTGGATCTCTGAGTTCAAGGCCAGCCTGGTCTACATAGAAAGCTCCAGGCCAGTTGGAACTAACAGGAGACCCTGTCTTAAAAAAAAAAGAGCAAATATAGTACACAAAATGCTCCTGTTTATACACATAGACATACACACATGCATAAATCACATACATACACACACAAACACACATACACACACACAAATAAAGGTTTTGGATAGCCATGCCAAGAACAGCAATTGTATGAAATTGCATCAAAATTTTTTAGTTATATGACATTTTCGTTCTATTGTTTAGGACTGTGTTTAGTGTGCAAAACTCATTTATAATCTTTTAGTTATATTTTTCAATTATTAATATTGGCAACTTGAATTAATATAATTATTAACCATATGGCAGCTGCCTCCCAAGTGCTGGGATTAAAGGTGTGCTCCATCACGCCCAGCTAATAGTGACTAATTTTTAAGAATTCCATTTTAAGGGCTGGAGAGACGGCCTAGCGGTTAAGAGCGCCAACCGCTCTTACAGAGGACCCTGGTTCGATCCCCAGCACCCACATGGCGGCCGAGAACCTTCTGAGACTCCAATTCCAGGAGAACTCCAGTTCCAGGGGAATCCGACACCCTCTTCTGACCTCCGCGGCACTGCACGACATGGGTGCACAAACTTGCATGCAAACAGTACATTCATACACATACAGAAATAAATAAAAAAAAAAAAAAAAAAAAAAAAAAAAAAAAAAAAAAAAAAAAAAAAAAAAAAAAAAGAATTCCGTTTTAAGTTGTTTGTACATTAATTATAACAATCAAAACTCTGTCCTCCAAACACATTTTTATCTTTAAAATGAATAAAAATTTTTAGACAAGAACATTCTAATTATAGTTATATAAAATTAAAAAAAAATCTTTTATCATGTAAAGTATAAAACTCGTAACACAAAGATGATAGTGGGAAATGCAAAAAAGATGACAATGCTTTCAGAGTGAAGTATCAGCAAAGAATTAGTGCAAGGATGTATGGTGGCTGGCACTTATAAGCCCAGTACTCATGTAATGGGGTCAAGAGAATTGTTAATTAAAGGCCAGCTTGGGCTATATAGTAAGATCATGTGTCACTCCTGCCCAACCAAAATAAAACAGTTTGTGTCATTTTTTAATCAAAATGTAAAAGAAAAAAAAATATGATCCTCATCTAATTCCATATGAATATTGTATAGAACTTATTTAAAGAACATTAACTATTTCAATATGGATTTATTTGAAGTTCTTCATCTTTTAAGTTAGATTTTTTTCTTTTGTATTACTGAATTTTTGTGTACTTCATACTTAACTTCTCAATCAATCTTAATAGGCTTTATACGCCCTTCTCCTTTGGCAACCTAACAGGACCCCTCCCATGGAGTTCATAGATTCTATCATTTGTATTAGGGCCTATTATGCCAAATCTCTCCCCCCTGCTGTTTCTCAGTGCCAGTTCATCCTCTGAGCTCTAGGCAGCCTATCCAGAGTCACTTTCCTAAACATTGAAGGTCAGTTCTTCCTCACCCAACCACAATCTGCTATCAATATTTCTTCAGGTAAGATTGGGTTCTACTACTCATTTCTGCAATTCCATGTCTGGTTGAGCACTTCTCTAGTTTGGCCTGGTATAAAGGACCAGGGTCATTGCTGATAAGCATTCCGGCCAGAAGCCTGTCTTCAGCTACAAGCACGTCCAGAACCCTGAGGGACACAAGGTGGGCCTGTTCTAGTTGCATCCTTTCAGGGAGTCCTTGTGGAGATGAAACCACTGCGCCATTGAGCTGGAGACACAGGATAGCAGGCCTTAGTGCTGTGGCTGTAACAGCTTCGGCAGTGACTCAGCATCTGGTGCTGCGTTGTGTGCGTGGGAGGGGAAGCTAGTACTTAGTAGCTGGTGAGGACATGGGCAGTAGCATCCAAAGAGCCACCCGCGGTGGCAGCAGTACAGCCTCACTCAGTGGACCTCACAAAGGAGTCAAGGTAAACCAGTGGATGGGGACCCAGCTTGTTCCAGAAGGAAACATTTAAGTGCCTGGTGGCCATGGTGGGGGGTAGTTCTTTCCAAACAATCAAATGGATATGCTTGCAAGTCCCTTCCCCTGACAGGCCTTCCTCTTTGATGTCACTTATGCTGGGTGTGTTCCTTGTCTGTCACGAATGTATGGCTTACTCTGAAGATGGACACCCTCCTGGCATATTTTTTTTAAATTTTATTTATTTATTTATTTATTTATTTATTTATTTTATTATTATTATTATTATTATTATTATTATTATTATTTTTTGGTCTTTTCGAGACAGGGTCTCCCTGTAGCCCCAGCTGTCCTGGAACTCACTCTGTAGACCAGGCTGGCCTTGAACTCACAAAGATCTGCCTGCCTCTGCCTCCCAAGTGCTAGGATTAAAGGCATGCGCCACCACGCCCGGCTATTTATTGTTTTATGTGTATGAGTGTACTGTCTACATGTAGGTTGGTGCACCCGTGTTGTGCAATGCCATACAGGTCAGAAGAGGGTGTCGCATTTCCCTGGAACCATGTGGGTGCTGGGAATCGAAGGGGGGTGGTACTTACTGGCATATTTTTGTGCGCAGTCATTGATAGATTATGCTTAATTGTTATCGCTTGGACCTTTGTTATTTTCTTTTTGTCTTTTTGAGAGAGGGTCTCCCTTTAGTCCCAGCTGGCCTGGAGCTCACTGTGTAGACCAGGCGGCCCTTGAACTCACAGAGATCCACCTGCCTCTGCCTCCCAAGTGCTAGGATTAAAGGTACATGCCACTATGCCTGGCTGACCTTTGTCATTTTTATACTGACAGAAAGTATTGGACTGAACTTGCTTCTATAGCAAAACTGGGATGTGGTGCTTCCATGGTGTAGTTTTCTTAAGAGCATTTTTAGTGAAAGTGGAACAAGCTAAACCCCCAAGTGCTCAGAAACAAGGTCTTAATCTTTTCTCAACCTGTTCATGGTATGAATACCCTCTGGAGGATGGTGAAAAATGGCCTCTTAGTCATAATGTTTACTTTCATTATATTACATTATATAATTATATTTAAATTTGATTAGAAATAAGTATTATACAATGTATTTATATATTATGTTATATAATACTTATTATACTCTTAGGAGTATAGTACACCTCTAATTAGAGCTATTCAGAAAATGAGAAAGAGAAGTCTCTGAAATTTCCTATGTCTGACTTTTCTTTTACCTGCAGGTCAGGCCAGAATTTGCTAAAACGGCAGATGAGGACCAGTCTAGTGGATCCTCTGAGGTGTCTCACATGGTCACAAGGTTTACCCAACTAGAAACTTTGAGGACCCTACTGTATGGATCTTGAAACCTGTGGCATGCTAGACTAATGGATTTGGGAAATAACGTGGTTAGATTTGCATTTAAGTATGACCCCTTATGCATAGGAATATATCTCAGTGGTAGAATGCAAGCTTAGTACGAGTGGAATTCTAGTACCTCCAAAATTAAGTAAAGAAAGAAAAGCATTAAAAGCATATAGAGGATAATCAAGGGACCTAAAGACAGAAGAGATTACGGGGGTGGATAATGTCTAAAATTGGGTGTGCAGATGATAATTCATTATATTGTGGGAAGAAAACACTAGAAGTCCTATCTACTATTTTATCGGATTTACTGAAAAACTTAAAAACATTAAACTTTGGGTTCCATGGTCAAGAGCACTGGCTACTCTTGCAGAGGACCTGGGGTCCATTCCCAGCACCCCCATAGCACCTAACAATGGCCTTAGCTCCAATTCCAGGGCAATCCAGTGCCCTCTTCTGACCTTCCAGGGCACTGTACAACACGGGTGCGCTTATTTTCATGCAGGCAATACACTCATACACATAAACTAAAGGGCTGGAGAGATGGCCTAGCGGTTGAGAGTGCCGACTGCTCTTGCGGAGGACCCGGGTTCGATCCCCAGCACCCACATGGCAGCTGAGAGCCGTCTTTAACTCCAGTTCCAGGGGAATCCAATGCCCTCTTCTTGCACGACATGGTACATAAACCTGCATGCAGACAGTACATTCATACACATAAAAATAATAAAAATTTAAAAAATTAAAGTTTTGACTTGTTGAGTATGGTGGTGCATATTTGTAATCCAGCACTTGGAAGGCAAAAACAAGATTATCACAACAAATTACAGGCCAGCCTGAGCTATGTATGGAGACCCTGTGTTAAAAATAGAGACTATTGGGGCTGGAGAGATGGCTCAGTGGTTAAGAGCTATGGCTGCTTTTGCAGAGGACCCGGGTTCCATTCCTAGCACCACATGGTGGCTAACCACTATTCAGAACTTCATTTCCAGGGGAATTTGACACTATCTTCTGATTTCTTTGGGCATTGCATGACATGGGTGCACTTGCATGCATGTATACAATTTACTCATACACATAAAATGAGTAAAAATAAGTCAAAATATAAAAATAAGTAGAGACCTAGCAATTTAGTGCAGTAAGTTAGTACACTTGCTGCTAACTCTGAGTTCAGTTCGCAGAACTGAAACAGTGGAGAGAAGCAATTCCCAAAAGTCATCCTCTGACTAGCACACGTGTGTACATGTGTGCACATACACACAAAGAAATGAATTAAAATTTTTAAAAATTAATCTCAACTTTGAAAACATTGTATTTTTTAGAAAGAGTTTCTATTTGATATCATTTATTTATTTTGAAGGGTATGGAGTGAATGCTGTTGCACAGAAGTGGAGGTCAGAGGATGACCTTCAAAAGCTGATGTTCTCCTCCACTGTGTGGATCCTGGGGATCAACCTCAGATCATCACCTTTGGCAGCAAGAGTCATTATCCACTGAGACATCTCCCTGGACTCATTACTGTAGATTTATACACAGTTAAAGGTAACTTCTTATAAACTTCAACACAGTAACACAACCAGGTGGCACAAGCAAAGCAGTCAAGGCACAAAGCGCTCTCAACACTGCAAGGAGCTTGGCTTTTACATCTGTAGTCACTTTGCCTACACCTTGCCATGTTTTCTACCCTTGACAAACACTAATCTCATCTCCACTTCTTTATTTTTGTCATTTCTGGAATGTAATGTGTTATTTTTCATTGTTGAGAAGTATTCCATGTTATGGACATACAACCCCTAATTGTTCAGTAACTGAAGGGTATCTGGATTGTTTTCTACTTTTTTTTAAATTTTTTTTTATTAATTTTATTTATTTCTGTATGTGTGTTTTCTACTTTTGCAGTACTTTTTGCTTTTGTTATTTGAGAGGTCATCTCTAGCTGACTAATTTGCCCTTGAACTTACTACAGAGCCAAGACTGACCTTGAATTCTGGTTTCATCTCCTTCTACCACCCAAGATCTGGGATTGCAGATGTTCACCACCACTTCTGTTCTATTCAGTGTTAGGCCTTGAACCCAGGGCTTCAGGAATGCAAGGCAAACACTCTACTGAGCGCCATACCCAGCTTTTCCTTTTGAGACTTCGATAGCTCAAACTGACTAAGAAATCTTTATAGGGCCCAAGTTGACCTAAAACCCTACTTCCTCCTGCCTCACCCTTTCGAGTGATAAGATTACAACTCCCAACGACTACCCAGTAGTAATGTTTTTCTCCCCTAGATAATCCTATTTTATTTTATTTTGAAATTTTATATTTATTTTTTATATGTATTAATGTACTATCTGCCTGTAGGTTGGTGCGCCCGTGTCCTGCAATGCCTCGGAGGTCAGAAGAGGGTGTCAGATTCCCCTGGAACTGGAGTTAAAGGGGGTTCTCAGCTGCCATGTGGGTGCTAGGGATTGAACCCAGGTCCTCTGCAAGAGTGGTCAGCACTTGTAACCGCTAGGCCATCTCTCCAGTCCCGCTAACCCTATTTTAAATAAGTACCCCTATTTCAAAATATTGCTCTGTTGGTTAGGACTTCAACATGTCATCTTTTTAGTGATTATCATTCAGTGAAATTTAATACAATTTTTTTTCAGCAGAGGGAAGGTATTTGTCAGCTACCAGTTGAGGATTCCAGGGAAAGCCTGCAGTTTTTCAAGGTATAGTGGCACCCAAAGGAGCAGTCCTGAGCCACGTTTATGTGTTGGCATCTAAAAGTCTCAGCGTCTATAGCTCATCACCAGACATCTCACTTTTTTGGATCCTGTTTCTCCACTTTCTCCTTCTGTTTCTCTTACCCTCAACAGCCTGGCCACATGGCCTTACAGGTTTTTCTTTTTCTCTGGACTTTTTATTATGTAATGCCACTCTAGTTTTCTTACCCTGACTCAAGATGATGTGAGTTAACTGATGTTCAGGGTGGGTGTCAGAGGGAGCTGTGAATGTTGGGCATCTGGCACAGTGAAGATCTGCTTATCAGAATTCTCAACAAATTCACAGGTGCCTCAATGCACATTAATGACCAAGGCCTGTTGACTGCCCCCAGCTCATAGCCTCTCCTCTCACTGATAGAAACACTCAGAGTTCTGCCTACACCTAAAGCCACTCAGATCCCACCAGATCTTCTGGGTCAGAAGCCCTGGGGATGTGACCGTGGGATCTGCATTTTGTAGGTCATAAGGCAGCAAAGCTGATTATGTTTTGTCCACCTGAGTCCCTGTTCCTTTACATCTTCACAATTAGTGTGTTCACTCTTCTACCTTCTTTGTAATCTATAAGCCCCTAGTCATAACTCAGTGGGTTTTAACTTATTGTTATGTACCCCTGACTGACCTTGAACTTTTTATATAGATCAGTCTGGTCTTAAACTCACAAAAATCCTTTTTGCTTCTATCTCCTGAGTGCTAGGATTGAAAGAGTTGGCTACCACTCCTGGCTTCATTAGTAGCTTATTATGCAGTGTCTGGATCTCAAAGAATGGTTTGGTTTCATTGGTTTTCTATACTGATCCTTTTGTTTATACTTAATTGATTTCTGTTCTACTCTTTATTATTACTGCTATTGACGTTGTATATTGCCTGTTGTTTCTAGTTTTGTTTTGTTTTTTTTTCTTTTTTGATATTTCACTTGGCAGCTTAGGCTGCCCTTAAACTCTCCATCTACCTGCATCAGCCTCCTGTGTCCTGACATTACATATGTGCAACACCAGGCCCAGCTGGAGTTTTCTTCATTTGTAACTTAAGTGTTTAGGACTATGATTTCACTGCATTAAAATTGTTCCTCGCCACGCGTGGTGGTGCACACCTTTAATCCTAGCACTCTGGAGGCAGAGGCTGGCAGATCTTTGTGAGTTCAAGGCCAGCCTGGTCTACAGAGTGAGTTCCAGGGCAGCTGAGGCTCCAGGGAGACCTTGTCTCAAAAAGACAAAAAAAATGTTCCTCAAATTTGAATGATTGCTTGATTCACTTTTAGATTTATTTTATTTATTATGTGTGTATGTGTGTGTGTGTGTGTGTGTGTGTGTGTGTGTGTGTGTGTGTGTGTGAAGTCTCATGTGTGCAGGTCCTTTGGAACCCAGAAGGAAGAATCAGATCTTCTGAAGCTGGAGTTACTGGTTGTTGTGAACTGGCAGACATGGGTTCTTAGAACCAAACTTGGGTCTTCTGGGAAAGCAGCAAGTATTCTTAACCGCTGAACCATTTTCCTGGCCCCTTTCCACTGTTATTTAGTTTAAAATATTTGATATGTTTGGACAAGGTGGCACATGACCGTAGTCTTAGCCCTTGGGTGTTGGAAGAAGGAAGGCCTCAAATTCAGAAGACAGTTTAAAAAATGCTTTAGGGGCTGGAGAGATGACTTAGCAGACAAGAGCACTTGCTGGTCCCACAGAGGACCAGATTTTGATTTCCAGAACCCACATAGTGGCTAACAATTGACTATAGCTACAGTTCCAGGAGATCTGATTCTATCTGTGGCCTCCAAGGACACTGCACATACATGGTGCTCTTACATGCATGCAAAACAGTCATGTACAAATTAAAAATAAATAAAAATATTTTAAAAATACTTGATGGGCCAGCGAAGTAACTCAGTACAAAAATGCGCTTGCCACCCAAGCTTGACAATCTGATTTAGATTCTAGAACCCATATAAGGTAGAAGGAGAGACCCTACTTCAAATGATGTGCTTTCACCTCTACATGCACAGGAAGTGACACACGTGTTCCTGCATAATACACACACACACACACACACACACAAGATAAAATAAACTTTAAAAAATACTTGTAATTTCTCTTTTGCTTTACTAACACATGAGTTAAAGTCTGTTAATTTCCAGATAGTTTTGGATTTTTTTATTTTATTTTCATATGTGTATGAATATACTGTCTGCATGTAGGTTGGTGCACCTGTGTCATGCAAAGCCACGGAGGTCAGAAGAGGGCGTCGGATTCCCCTGGAACTGGAGTTAAAGATGGTTTTCAGCTGCTATGTGGGTGCTGGGGATCGAACCCGGGTCCTCTGCAAGAGCAATCGGCACTCTTAACCACTAGGCTATCTCTCCAGCCCCAGTTTGGGATTTTTTACAATGTTCTATTATGCATTTCTAGTTTCAATGTTCTGAGAGAATTATCTGTGTGATTTGAATCTTTTTGTTGTTGTTGTTGTTGTTGTTTTTACTGTTTGAGACACGTTCTCACTCTTGTAGCACAGGTTTAGTTGAACTTGCAGGAGACATCAGAATTCAGCCTCCTGAGTGCTAGGATCATAGGCTGTGTACCATGCCTGCTCAGGATTAGCATATCTTTTTTCCCATCTCTCTTTAAAAATATTTCTTACTAGATGCAAGCTGTGGTGGTGTGTGCCTTTAATCCCAGACCTTGAGAAGCGGAGGCAGGTGGATCTTTGTGAGATCAAGGCTACCTTGGTCCACATCGTGATCTCCAGGTGGGGTGGGACTAGGGAGACCCTTTCAATTTTTTCTTACTGGTGTTTTTGTGAATTTTATGAAATATTTCTTGATCTCATTCAGAACCTCTTCCCCATATTCATGCTCTCTAGTCCACCAACAGGATTTCATACCTTCTGCCATATAGGTTAAGGCCTATTGAGCCAAGTCTGTACCCCCAAATATCTCTCAATGTGAGTCCATCCACTGGTCCCTGGTCAATCTGTCTAGTACTTATCTGTTGCCAAAAGTACTGGGGCTTCTTCCCAATGTCCCTATTTCTATTCTGGGTTTTAGTCTGGTTTGAGCTTGTGTGGGGCTTGTGCATGCCGTCACCATTGTTGTAACTTCATATGAGTAATTTCCCAAATATCTGGAACACTGCTTCCTTGTGGTCATCCACCATTCCTGGCTCCTACAGTCTTCCCATTCGCTCTTATGCAATAGTTCCTGAGCCCAGGTGGCAGAGGTTTGATAGGTATCCTACCCGTGGAAAAGCACTCTGAACTTTCTTATTCTCTGTACTTTGGTCAGCTGTGGTTTTTCTGGGTTAATAACCTTCTGATGCATGAGGAAGCTCTGCTGAAAAGAGTTGAGAGATGCATTAATATCCTTTTTGCCCCCTCCCCCCCCATTCCACTAATTTCCCTGAGCCTTAGATATAGAGATGGTATTATAGATGAGTCACTTAGGGCTGAGCATCTCACAGACACATATTTTCTGCATTTGACCCATTGTGGAAGTCTGTAATAGGCTACATCTTCTGCAAAAACAAAGCTTCTTTGATGAGTGATAAAAAGATACATTTGTCTGTAGATGTAAGAATAGATATTTAGGGGCTGGAGAGATGGCTCAGCCGTTAAGAGTGCCAGCTGCTCTTGCGGAGGACCAGGATTCAATTCCCAGCACCCACATGGTGACTAAGAACCATCTTTAAGCCAGGTAGGAGGCAGAGGCAGGTGAATCTCTGTGAGTTCAAGGCCACCCTCCTCTACAGAGTGATTTCCAGGCCAGCTGGGGCTATAGGGAGACCCTGTCTCAAAAAGGCAAAAAAAAAAAAAAATAATACATATTTAGAATACATCAAAAATTTATGTTGGTCTAGGGAATGTGACAAAAGTAGACTTTTGTCTAGAATCTGTGACGACTCCTGCTATGTATATTTGGTGATGTTTACAGTACCACACATGAGTTTCCTTCCATTAAGTGAGCCTTAAATACAATTAGAGAGTTGTTGATTATTCAAACAAAAGCGCTACTACTTCACCAGCAGAGATAGTTTTCAGAGCCGGTCATTGTGTATACTAAGCTTTATGTCTGGGTAGGACCACTGATTGCTTTTTTTCCCCCTTTGGCAGCTTGCATAGTATCCTCTGCTCATCTGAAAGCTATTTAAAGGAGGGAGACTTCCAGCTTAGTTCCAGCTCAATTATTCCAAGTCCTGTGTCTGAATTACATCCTGTCTCCAGCAATAGGGTCTTATTTTTGTGTTCTAGGAGACAATGAAGGGCTATGGCAATAGCCTGTGTAATTTTGGGAGTGTCTTGGAGTACCCTGGCCAACAACTTGGAAGGAATTTCTACTGTCTGGCACTGTGGTTTTTGTTTGCATAGCTTTCAGCTATACACATGCACTCATACATATTTTGTATGTGTATTTTTCAGTAGGCTTTTGAGTTAATCCATTCTCTCTGGCTTATCAGACCACCCAAGCCCCACTTATCTCTTTTCTCTCCCCTCGCATAACCCTCCCTATCATTCCCAGTTAAATATCCCAGTTTTCCCCATTTCCCCTTCGATGCCACCTGTTTCTTACTATCTTCCTCCCTTGAGCTCCTTCGTCACCTTTATCCCCATGGTTTCTTTCCAGTTTTCTGGCTCTTTTGGTTACATCAGAATATGGATGTGGAGGTTACATCAGGTAAGGATTTGGAGCTATGATCCACAAATAAGAGATAATATACATTATTTGTTTTTGGAGTCTCTGTAACTTTCCTTGGCATAGCAGCTTCTTGTTCTACCCATTTACCTGCAGATTTCATGACTTTTGACTTTCTTTACTGTTGAGTAGCCCCTGTTGTATATACGTACCTCATTTTCCTTATCCATTCATCAGTTGAGGGATATTTAATTTGCTAACATTTCTTAGATTTAGAAAAAAGAACAGCAACAAACATGGCTGCACAAGTGTCTCTGTATAGGATAGTATTTTGGTTACATGCCAGAGTGATATAATCTGATCATATGGTAGAATTCTTTTTGGTTTTTAAAGAGCTCTCCAAGCTAATTTTCCCAGTGGTGGATCAGTTTACAATCCCATCAGCAGTGAAAGAGGCTAACCCTTTCTCCAGGTCTTCACCAACACTTGTTGTCCTTTGTTTTCTTGATCTTCACCATTCTAACTGTAGTTAGATGACATCTTAGCTTTGGGTTGCATTTCCCTAATGACTAATGGTGTTTAACACAATTTGAAGTGTTTCTTAGCTGTTTTTCTTTCTTCTATTGAGGACTCTCTGTTTGGGTCCATAGCCCATTTTTATTCTATCTATCTATCTATCTATCTATCTATCTATCTATCTATCTATCTATTTATCATCTATCTATCTATCTTCTATCTATCTATCTATCTATCTATCTATGCTATGAATATGTGAAATTGGGCAGGGGTGGTAAGGAATATGCAGATAGGGGAGGGTTTCTAAATACTATCAAACATATTAGATGAAGTTCACAAAAATTCAATTAAAATTAAAACAGCAACACTGGTTGCTCTTTCAGAGGACTCAGGTTCAGTTTCCAGTGCCCAGGTGATAACTAACAACCCATCCATAAGTCCAGTCTCAAGGTACCCGACATAGTCATCTGGTCCATGCATGTACTTCACTTACATACATGCAGGCAAAACATACATACACATAAAAGTAAGAATAAATAAATCTTTATACATTTAATAAAACACCAAAAAATTACTGGTGAAGACTTATCTGTATTAGAAAATGTCATACTTATTACCTATATATTCAATGTGCAGAGTATAACTTGCTATATATCTTCATAAATGTAACAATAATTAGCACACCCATCACTCTCCCTGCTGTCTGTATGTTAGTCACCCAGAACTTGTTTATCTAGTATCTATGAGACTCTAACATCTCCCCATTTTCTCTACTTCAAGTCCATGGCAGTGGTTACCATTAAACTTGACTGTTTAGCCCTTTATAGAGAACTTAGAGTCCACTTTGTCTAGTTATTTTTTTTACTCTTTTTTAATTTTTTTATTGATACTTTGTGTATTTCATACATCATTTTCCAATTCAGTTCAGGCACATTTCCCTTTCCCTTTCCCCCACCCCACCCCACCCCATCCCAGATCATGCATTCTTCCATAACTGTCCTGCATCTTTCTCTCAGTTTTTTTTTCTTTTAACAATAAGTGATAATTTATGAGTACAAGCATCCTTCATGTAAAACCAATTTGCAAACACTGCAGATACATCTGACAAAGCATTGATTTCCAGAGTATACAAGCTACTCAAAAACAAAGTAGAAAGAAAACAAATGAATCACTCAAAAGATGGAGCAAAGATCTGAATAGAGACTTCACAAAGGAGGAATTAGAGATGGCCAAAAAACATCTTAAGAAGTGTTCAACGTCGCCAATAATTAAGGAAATGCAAATTAAAACCACTTTGAGATATCATCTGACTCCAATAAGACTGGCTAGGACAAGGAAAATGAATGATACCAAGTGCTGGAGAGGTTGTGGGAAAAGGGGAACACTCATCCATTGCAGCTGGGAATGTAAACTTGTACAGCCACATGGAAAGCAGTGTGGAGAACCCTTAGAAGACTCAAAATGAGCCTGCCATTTGACCCAGTCATACCACTCCTGGGTATATACCCACAAGACTCATCTTACTGCAGAGACACATGCACAGCTATGTTTATTGCATCTCTATTCACAATAGCAAAAAGATGGAACCAGCCCAGGTGCCCCTCAACTGACGAGTGGATAGAGAAAATGTGGTACATGTACACAATGGAGTTCTATGCAGCAGTAAAGAGGGACAACCTCATGAACTTTGCAGGTAAATGGATGGAGCTAGAAGACATTATGTTAAGTGAAGTAACACAGTCCCATGGGCTGTGTGGGTTTGTCTAGTTATTTTTAGGTTCAAAGAAACTATTCTCAGAGAATGGAACTCACACCAATGGTTTGATTGACCAAGAATGCAAATCCCTGTTGGGGCAGGAAATATTACCATATCAAATACAGTATTTTTCCCATTCATTTAACTTTGTCAGAATCTTTTATGAATTTTTTATTTCATTAATTTCCATTATAGAGCCACAGAGGTTCTATCATTTTTTGTCAGTAATAGCAAATGAGTGTCAAGTAAAGCAAAAATTTATGGTATATTTTTAACAACTTTATTTCTGTAAATTTCTCTATTCTATAGCCAATAATAGAAGTATGCATGGTAGATGATGCCTATAAATAATTACAGTAATTAGAGGACTCATTAGAACATGATAGTCATAAAACTGAATTTACATCTCCTGTTTATTTTATTATTCATGAATATTTTTCTAAAAGTTTAGATGCCAAACTGATAAAATATAACAGCATGCCTGTCGTCCTGCTTTTGAAGTGGAGGCTTTCTTCATTTAAGTTAATGTTAAAGGACTATGGAACTAAAAATGAGCTCACGCTCCTTACTCTAGAGATATGAAAATGAATAACAGGAATGGAAAATTAACAACAGGTTGTGAAGTCTTGCAGGCTCAGCTTCCACACAGAGAGATTAGAAGTCAGCACTAGGCAACACAGGCAAAATTGATTTTGATTCAGACTTTTAGGAAACAAGATCTGGGAGAAGCCATGATCATAACATTTGGAGGGATGAACAAGGAAGAGGGAGCTGAGGTCTCCTTATGAGAACAACACTGTAGGAGCTCTCAAGTACTAGGAACAAATAAGTGATTGTGATGAATTGAGGAGAGAGAGAGAGAGAGAGAGAGAGAGAGAGAGAGAGAGAGAGAGAGAGAGAGAGAACAATGGTAACTCATGTGAGGACCTGAGGAGAACCTGCCCCTGTAGAAGGTAGGAGTGGGTGGGTAAGAGAAAGCAGAAGGGGAATGATAATTTAAGAGTATTCAGTATGAGGACCTGAGGAGATGGCTCAGTGGGTAAGAGTACTTTCCAAGGAAGCCTGATGGCTTGAGTTTGGATCCCTAGACCCAAATAAAGGCCAGGCACAGTGGTACAAACACCTGGAACCCCAGCATGCACTTATGCGAAGATCGGAGACAGAGAGAAATATCTCCAGAAGCTTCTTGGGCAAGTCATCTTGCTGATGCACTGGCAAAGTGACTCCATAACAAACAAGGTGCAAATTTTGGACCAACACCCAAACATTGTCCTCTAAACCTCATACATGGACTGTGTGGTATGTGTGCAGCTCTCTCTCTCTCTCTCTCTCTCTCTCTCTCTCTCTCTCTCTCTCTCCACACACACACACACACACACACACACACACACGCACAAACATATCATATATACACTCTTACATAAAAATACAGCATGAAGTTATAGAACTATAAAAAGGAAGCAATTGAGAGCTAGAACATGGAAGTGTTCTGTTCAACTGTTGAATCTTGAATAATCTCAAAGAAGAAAAGCAAGAAAGCCATAAATGATAAGTATCGGAAGGAACATATCATTAAGAAGACAATAAGAGCCAGGTGTGGTGGCATTCCTTTAATCCTAGCACTTGGGAGGCAGAGGCAGGCGGATCTTTGTGAGTTCAAGGCCAGCCTGGTCTACAAGGCGAGTTCCAGGACAGCCAGAGCTACAGGGGACGCCTGGTTCTCGAGAAAAGGACTAAAAAAAAGAAAGAAAGATAAAAAAAAAAAAAAAAAAAAGACAATAAGAAGTATTATGAACAATACTGTCTATCAACTGTACTAATTTCCTCAATGAAAAATATATAAAAGGAATAAATTTCTTGAAATATATATTTAAAAAACACCAGCTTTTTAGAAGTAACACATTAGCCAAATATTTGCAGTAGATAGATCTACATCTCTTATGTAGTTGAATAATATAAAATCTAAAATGTAAATTTATCAGGCCCAGACAAATGAGCTTGTGGAATCTGATTTTCCTTGAAAGATAAGGAAAATTTCCAAATTATATCCCCAAAGAAAGAAGCATTCTATGAGGCCATACCCAGATTAAAGAAATTACTAAGGAGGGAAATGACATACTAATATCTCTCATGAATTCATACAGAAAACCGCAAAGTGTTAGCAAATTATTACTACTATGTGTACAAAATGTATATATACTAAGCCCAAGCAGGCTTTATTCTAGACATGAATGGTTGGTTCAATATTTGCAAAGAAGCATAATCCATATATGCAATGTACACTAAAAAAGTCACATGATAGTTGTTAGATTGTAGGATCCACAGAAGGGTTCGATGTTATTGGCAATGCTAGGCTTTTCTTCCCTTTCAGTGTTCAGAGGGTCAACCTTTCAGTTGCCACTTTTTGGTACATCTACTCAATGCAATAGCTGTATCTTTTCTTTCTCAGCCGTTTAAGTTGGTGACATTTTGTCCTGTTGGAACAAACAAATCTTTTCCATAGTTAGTTTTAAGATTTGAATTCGAAGTTTTTTGATAGAAGGTTTCATGTCTGTCTGTACCCCCCCTTTTTTTTTTTTAACCCAATGTTCTCCAGAGAAGACGTTGTATTATACATAACTATAGGGTGCGAATCAAGGCACGATTTTCAAATTCACCCATTTTTTTTGGGTGACTATATATGATTAACTTGGGAAGCAAAACTTAATTTTGCTGTTAATATCATCTTAAAGAGAATGCTAAAGGTGATACTGTACAACAGAGAATTATAGAGAACATTTGTATGTGCCAATCCCAAAAGTTAATGCTCTGAGAATTTTGTGGTAAAACAAATGGACAACAGCAAATTATATCTACATTTAACTCAGATGCATTACGTTTTTATCAGAGTCTGTAAACATAGTTTGTTTAATATACACATATTTTATTACTAATCCTAAAACACCATGTAATTGTAGATACAGTGTCTAGCATAGGAATGAGTCCTAATGAAACTTATACCTGTCTAGGTGCAACAAAGGTTTGATATGACTTTCTTGCCTCCCCCCCCATAGAACAAGGAGAAATATGACGATAATGATGTCATTTTCCAACTGTAAATTGGGACAACTATTTTAGAGGTAATTCTTATAAAACCGGTAATAAACTGCCTTCTTTAATTGACTAATAGACATAAGAACGTGAAAAGGATTATACTCTGTTCAGAACCAAATATAATACTAAAGTCCTTGGGCTATGCACTAGGCAAAGTATATTAATGCAGGAGCTCTGACATCAGCAATGGATAGTTCTACCAGGGGGATGTTGGCCAGGGGATCCAAGGCCCCACAAAGGTAAGGGCTCCTTGCCCCTAAGTGGGATACCTCAGGAGGAGAGGCGAGAAGACCCTGCTGCCGAAGACCTGACGTTAACATGGGGGGATGTATTGAGACCGCACATGCAAGGGTACAGATGGCTCTTGGAATGCCAGGAGTGTTCCCAAAGGCCACTAAACCAATAAAGCAAATACGGGTCTCCCTGAGTCAAACAAGACTCCACCATCAGCACAGCTACACCTCACCTGCTGGAAATACTGTGCAGCAGAGGCAGCCATGTGCCCTAGTATATCCCAAATCAATTGGCTGTTGGCTCTCTCCTTGGAGAATAACCCATGGCTGATTGCCACAGAAGCCTACATCCTCTACAGGGTTAGGGATGTTATAAGCCCAGTAAGACCCTGTTATATTTATCAGGGGTAAAAATGTAATTCATGAATTAACATATCATCCAAACAGATGTGTCTATGCCAAAGTAACCTACATATAACTATTAGTGCTGCTTAAATACCTATATATCTAATTGCTTGTGCTTCATTAGAGTAGGATCGAAAGTTACTCCTGTCAGCCCATGAGAAGGAAACAGCCAGAATTGACCAGAATCAAGACAACAGCTCCAGGAGAGACTGGGAGCAGGTTGTACTTGCTCATCGGCAGCCGTTTCGCCCCGTGTGTCGTGAAGCCGTAGGAAAATCTGCGGAAGAGGGGGCGTGGTAGAATGTAAAGGCTGCGATTGGGGTGAACGGTGAAACTACAGCGATGTAGTCTGGACACTCATTTGATCAACTTGATTGAACAAACAACCTGTCAACCTCCACTGAATGGTGGGACTGTGGGGGTTTGGGCACAACAGTCTATAGATTGGTTTTGCCCGAAGGATGCTTATACTCATGGATTATCACTTATAGCTAAAAAATGAAAAAAAAAAAAAAAAACCTGAAAGATGCAGGACAGTTATGGCAGAATACATGATCTGGGATGGGGTGGGGGTGGGGGGGAAGGGAAAGGGAAATATGCCTGATCTGAATTGGAAAATGATGTATAAAATGCACAAACCATCAATAAAAAAAAATAAATAAATAAAAAAATAAAAATTAATTAATTAAAAAGAAAAAAAAAAGTCACATGAATTTATCATTGGATGTAGAGGTGAATTTAAGAAAACTGAATATCAGTTTTTACACAAACTTTAAACAATGTAGAAATGGAAGGGAATTTCCTCAACTTGATAAAGAACAACTTCAGAAAATGTTAGCTTATTTAATTAGAAAGTGGATTCTTTCTAAGGTCACAACAGTATTAACAGCCTATTTCAGAACATTAATACTGGTATCAGAGAGCTTTGGACTTTGGGTTGTATATTTCCATATGAATCATGAGATGTTTCAGGAAAAAATTTAGTTTAAACATGGACTTTTTTTCTGTTTCACATGTATTTTACATACATAGTTTAATGTAAAATCATACAGTATTTTTTAGCATCCCTGAATTTTGATAGCAGCCATTACATGATGTTATGAAATTTCCATGGGTGATATAGCATGTTAGCACTAAAATTTTTTATCTTTTGGAGAATTTCAGATTTTGACTTTTTGTATTAGAGATGCCCAACCTGTAGCAATTTGTGCTGTGTGAGTTGTGCTACCTAGAGTTTAGACTATTCTTTAAAAAAATCTTATTTTTTCTAGCAGAGCTTAGCCGCGTCCAGTTGAGCTGAGCAGACGCAGGGCAGAGCAGAGTGGGCTGAGTGGTCGCTGAGCTCCCGCCATGGCCTGGAACATGCTGTCCTCGCACTTCCGCGAATAGACATGGAGAACAAATTCATGGACCAGCAGGAGGAGGGGGTGGCGGTGGGCGATCCAGGCCCAGACCCCGGCGAGGTGGACGCCCTCCTGCTGCAAGGTGACATGCTGCTTCGGGCAATCCACGCAGCCTTGCGGAACTCTCCAATCAACACCAAGAATCAGTCTGTGAAGGACCGAGCCCAGGGTGTGGTGCTGAAAGTACTTACAAACTTTAAGAGCAGCGAAATTGAGCAGGCTGTGCAGTCACTGGACATAATGGCATTGATTTGTTAATGAAGTACATTTATAAAGGGTTTGAGAAGCCCACGGAAAAAAGCAGTGCAGTGTTACACCAGTGGCATGAAAAGGCCTTAGCTGTAGGAGGACTAGGCTCCATTATAAGAGTTCTTACAGCAAGAAAAACTGTTTTAAAAGAAAGACTCATGTTACCTTGGGAAGAATTTAGGATGCCCAGGCTGGTGAAGAAGAAACCAACATGGACCGTCTTCCTAGGATCTCTCAACTAAATATTTCATATTTTATTTTTAAGGTGGAGGGAGAAACCATTTATTTCCTGAATTGGTTGCAGGATCTGAGTCAGCTGTTGTCTGCAAAGTAACACAGAACTGACATTCAACTATCAGACTGACTGACCAGTTTCTGTCAGGAGTACCTATGTGCGCACCTGTTTAAAATGGGGAGGGACTGTTTGGGCAGGTGCAGACAAAAGGAGAGATTGAGTGGAAAACCTGAGAGTTTGTATAGATACCCTGTCTTTTCAGAGAAGGCAGGCTCCCATGGGGTCATTTTAAAGTATCTGCTGCATCAGTAAAGCTCTTGCCTTATTAAATAAACAAAAAAACCAAAACATTTTTCTAATTTTAATTGAATTTTCGTGCATTTAATACAATATATCTTAAACATATTTCCAACCCTCTGCCTTCTCTGTACCCCCCCATAAAGCCCCTGCCAGATTTCATGCATTCTGTCTTATAACTTAAGGCCTGTCAAGTCCAGTGTGCATCTACAGATATCCATTGGTGTCAGTTCATCCACTGGAGCCTGGTTAACCTATCTAGTGTGAGTTCCTTAAAGAAGACCAAATCTCCCTAACTCAGACCAGTTTTTGAATGATGTCTCTGGTATTTCATTTCATGGAACATACTTTAATGAATCTCAAGGACTTATAAACCTTACTGGGCATTTTTTCCTCTGCTTCATTGGTATGCCTTCAAGAATAAAAATCATTTATGAAGTATAATCTATTCATGCTATTGTACCTAATACCTACCTTTCTGTACTCAATAAGTGAAAAGATATGAATTTCCAGTGTATGGCAACCTTCATGAGCAATTGATCCAGAAAGGATTATTTGATACAATAATTATTCCAAAACTTGGCCCTTTTTATTTACTATTATCCTCCTTTGCATTTTTAAGTTGGTTAATAACTTGCAATTCAACTGATTTTGTAGGAAAACAGACTCTCTAGTTACCATCACACACTCTTTAACTAAATGTGGAGCATGCATGCACACCATATGTTCAAGCAGATATTCTTCAATATAGAGCATTTAGCTTTCCAATTTGAAAAGTGAGTGTTTTAAGCAATGAAAGCTAGGCTTCACTGGCAGGGCAAGAAAAGGCTGAAGAAGAGGAACTGGTAAATGCCCTCTGATCTCTACCACAAGCTGGGCTAGAGTGCTATCTCCTGTCTCTCTCCACCTTGCAAGCATTCTCAGTCTCTTAGCTACTGCCAATCCCAGCCCAGCTGCCTAAACATCATGTCCAGAGATCTCTAGACTCAATTTCCTTTTCCCTAATGTGAATAGTTGACTAGTAAATAGTTAGTTCTCTGTGTTTTCTGTTCTTTTTGATTCGTAAGGAACACTATCATAGCATATTAGACTCTCAAGTTCATGAATTCAGGCTAACAGCTTCTTCCCTTATACTTAACACCAAGTAGTAGAATGGTCAATAAAACCTTCCTACCCAATCTGATTCCTTTCACCATTGTCTAATCCTCTCCTTTCACGCACTCATTTCACATAGTCTGACCTCAAGGCAGATGCTGAATTTGCGGTTTAGCATTTACTGGAAATGACTCTGTACAAGCACACCTCACTTCACTAGCTGAAACACCTAAGACAAGAGTGGTCTTTTTTATTATGAATGAATTCCAGAGCCTAGAAAAGTTCCTCAGATAATTTTAGCTCCTTGATGAATAAATAGACTTTCAAAGGAAACAGGAGAGTAAAGGAGGGAAGGAAGGACAAAGACAGGGAGAAAAGAGGAGAGAACATGAGATAGGTGTGAAGTGTTTGGTCCTGTAGAAGGTCCAGGAGAGATTACTGTGTACTATTGCATTTTCTCATTTACTTTATCCTGTTGACCATCAGTGCCAATAAAGAATTTTTAAGTAAAAGTACAGAACAATTTAGGATACAACGCCAAAGCTTCATGGAAGTGAAAAGATTCAAGGCAACAAGTGAGAGCCTAGGGAACAGCCATCAGGGCAAATCAAAGACAGCAAGTTAACAACAGTGGGTAAGCCAGGCTTGGTGGTGCACGCCTTTGATCCCAGCACTCGGGAGGCAGAGGCAGGTGGATCAGTGTGGGTTCAAGGCCAGCCTGGTCTACATAGCAAGCTCCAGGCCAGCTGGGACTAAAGGGAGATCCTATCTCAAAAAAAAGAAAACAACCCAAACAACCAAACAGTGGGTAAAAATGGCCTTTACATGTCCATGCTCCACTCAATGTGAGCCACGGCTTTCCGGCTCATCTGTCCCATTATGACTAACAGTACACTGGCATCATAAAATCATGTCACTGGATGTAAAAGTGTTTTATGTCCCTAGTAGGAAGCTACAACACACTCAGAATGCAGTAATAGTTTGGTATTCTGAAAAGCATCATCATGCAAGCAGTACAATGTCATGGGACACATTTACAATGGATTGTGCAGAGGCAGAGAAAACCAGCTCATGCCAGAGCAAAATAAGGCAGAAGTTAGTCTCTCGTGTGTCTTCGATATTTTGAGAACAGAAACTATCATGGTATTGGAGGCATCTTCACTATAGGGAAGAAGGTCTGGCGTCAATTTCAAAGAAGGAAGCTGTTGGTTTTATACAAACACTTCTTTTGCTTTTTAAATAGATGGAGACAAGTTTAAAAATAGACTTGAATGCTGGCACATTTCAGGGAAAGAACACATTATATTCTTGATGGCTTTCTTACCAAAGAGTAAATATTTAGCAATTCTACAATTTGAGTACCACATAATTTCATTGAAAATTTGTCAGGCATAGTGGCTCACATCTTTAATTACAGCAATGGGAGACAGAGGCAGTTGATTTCCATGAGATCCAGGACAACTTGCTCTACATAGTATGAGGCTAGCTGGGCCTACATGGTGAGAACCTCACTCAAAAAAAAAAGTCAAAGCAAACAAAATTAATTTACATTTACTTATAAGGTTCAGTATTCTATACATTATTTTGCATAAGTAATCTTTTTAATTTAAATTTTGCAAATTTCATATAATATATTTTGATAATGTTTAGAGCCCCTCCCCTCTCTGGACTCCTCTTATGGTCATACCCCATGGTAGATCTCATGTACTCTGTCATTTATATAAAGGTACTGAGTCAAGCTTGTGAGTGCAAATGTCTTTTGGTGTGTGTCTATGCATAGGAGCCTGGTTAACCTATCTAGTATCACATCCTTAAGAAAATGACTCACGGTTTTCTCCTAGTAGTTGTCAGTTGCCAATAGATCCTCAGCTGAGTTTGGGACTTCCCACCCACTTTCCCACTTTTATGCTGGAATTTTGTCTGGCTTGAACCGGTATGGGTCTTGTGCATGCCATTACCATTGTTGTATGTTCACATGAACGACAACCCAGCTGTCTGGAAATCTCCATTTCCTGGTGATCATACTCCAACTCCAGCTCTTACAATCTTTCCACCTCCTCTTTTGCAATGCTCCCTGACCCTTGGATGGCAGAGGTTTGATACAGATGTCTTATTAAGGGATAAGCACTCCACACTTATTCTCTGCACTTTGTTCGGTTGTGGCTTTCTGGACTAATCATCATCTGATTGGATTAAAAAGTTTCATCCATTTACCTGCAAATTTCATGATGTCATCTTTCTTTACTGCTGCATAGAACTCCATTGTATTGATGTACCACATTTTCTCTATCCACTCCTTGGCTGAGGGGCACTTGGGTTGGTTCCAGCTCTTTGCTATTGTGAAGAAAGTCTGTTTATGCTTCAAAAAGGGAAGCCTGGTCTAGCAAGACCTGACTTTGTCTTCAAGTGGATGGAACTGGTTATTGAAAAGCAAAAAGGAGCCAGGGGCTCCCTCCCCCTAAAAAAAAACCTGAGTGACCCTTAAGGACCATGTCTTCAACTGACCTTGAGAAAACAAAAAACTTGGCTAATCTTGGCTAACTGGGTGGCCTTAAACATCCAAAAGGAAAGTATAAGCAAAAATAAATAGTAAGTCCTGAGAAATTGTACTTTAGGTATAACACTTGAGATCTTAGTAAAAAGACAAAAGAGCACAGTTGTTTTGCCAGTCTTACTGGCAAGTGAAGCTAGTCTGTAGTTGCCACTGCTTTTACCATCCTTCAAAGACATGAGAAGTCACAGCTTTTCAACCTTCCAATATGGACTGAAGACTCATGTCTCTCCAAGAATCCTCCAAACCTTCAGTGCCAGATTAGAACTGCTGAGACATCCAACTTCTGGATTGAGCTACTACTGGGGTTTCTACTTCTTCAGAGTATAGACTGCCATTTTTGTACTACCCAGGCTGTATTATGGAGACCAGTACAGGAAGATCAAGATAGGACATTGTGCTTACTGGACCTCATTTGGTGACCATGGGAAGGGAAAACCCCAGTGTGGAGCACAAGGGTAGAACTGATGGTGGTTTGGGCTTGCCAAGGAGGAGCCTTCAAACATGACATCTTTCAGCCTAATAAAAATAATATTAGCTGAAGATGCTAAAATCTATGATATATGTGGCATGCATATGTGCATATTTTGGAGTAATGCAATTGGAAGGAATAACAACAACAACAACAACAGAAAATACTGTGTCAAAGAACTGACTGAAATGGTAACTTCTGCTCGAAACAGTAAACTTCTGCATCAAGAATTTTGAAAGAGACTGAGAAAAAGATGAAACACATGTTTGGCGGAATGCGTGAGCCCTGGTGGGGTGGAAGGCAGGGAGGGAGGCATGGGTCTAGATTTGTATTTTAATGTAATTTGATTTGTATGAAATTCACAGAGCTTCAATAAAACATTGGCATAAAAAGAAGAAAGCCTTCACAGGTGATAATTGAAAGATGCACTAATATTCTTTCCTTCCCCTGTTCTACTGTGTTCTAGAAAGTTTAGGTGTAGAGGTTGCATTATAGATGTACCATTTAAGGCTGGGCACCTCACAATTTATTCTCTGCATTTGACTAGTTGTAGAAGTCTGTAATAATCTCCATTGCAAAAATAAGCTTCTTTGTTGAGTGGTGAGAGAAATACTTGTCTGTAAATATAAGGATACATATTTAGAATACTGTTAGAAATTACATTGGTCTAAGGATGTGACAAAAGTAGGTGCTTCTCTAGTATTTATGCTCTCTCCAGGCAGGTACATTTCATACATTTTCAGTACCACATTTGAGTGGTATTGAAACATCCCTCTTATTGAGTGGGCCTTAAGTCCAATTAGACATCTGTTGATTACCCCCAAGAAAAAGTGTCCCTGCTGTGCCTGTAGCGATTATTTTCTGAGCCAGTCATTCGTGTAGTTTACAGCTGGATGGGATTAAAACTTGACTTTCTCCTTTGGCAATTTGCATAGTATCTTCTGTTATTATGGAAACTAGTCTTCAAATAGGAGGCTTCCAGGTCAGTTCCAGATCTGTGGCTCCAACTCTTTTGTTTGAAGTGTGGCCCATCTTTAGAAACAAGGTCTTACTTTCAAGTTCTGGGAGGAAATTATAGGCTCTCATTTTGGGAGTCACCTGAACTACCTTAGGCAACGTGAAGGGAGATTTCCCCTGCTTGGCACTGTACTTTTTAATTATATAGCCTTATTCTATATACATGAACACACACACACACACACACACACACACACACTTTATGAGATTTTTCAGTAGGCTTTGAACTAATATATTTCCCAATGGTTTTTCACACTACCTAAGCATTATTTATCTCTCCTCTACTCCTCATATAACCCTTTCTATTCTCTGCCTGGTTAAACTATCCCCCATTTTTCCCATTTTCCCTTGATAGCACCTGTCTCTTCTTGATAAAATGTATCCCACTCTATTGAACTGCTTCATCCCCTTTACTTCCATGGTTCCTTCCAATTATCCTGGCCCTTGCAATTACATCAGGATACATATATTCACATTTAAGTCTTTGGATACAGTACCCACAAGTGATACAGAATATGCATTGAACGTTTTTTTCAGTCTCTGTTGCTTCACTTAATATAACAGTTTCTAGTCCCTTCTATTGACCTGAAAATTTCACAAGTTTGTCTTTACTGCTGAGTAGAATTCAATTTGTTTGATTTGTTGAGGTTTGTTTTGTGCCCCCATGAATGAATGGTATACTTTAGAGAAACTACCACGGGCTGCCGAGTAGAATATGTGTTCATTGGTGTGTGGGTGGAATATTCAGTAGATATCTGTAGATTCTGTAGGCATATCCATTTGATATATGATATTGATTAATTTATATGTTTTGCTGTTTATTCTTTGTCCAAACTAATATACATATTCAATGTGATCCCAATTAAAATCCCCAAGAGTTTCTTCGCAGGGTTGGGAAAAAAAGTCCTTAATTTCATTTGGAAAAACAAAAGACCCTGAATAGCCAAAACAACCCTGAGTGAAAAGAGCAATGGGGGGGGGGATCTCTATACCAGACTTCAAACTATACTACAGGGCTATAGTCATAAAAACAGCTTGGTACTGGCACAAAAACAGACCTGTTGACCAATGGAAAAAAAAACAAAAAACTGAAGATCCAAACTTGAGCACATACAATTTCAGCCATCTCATATTTGACAAGGGCCCAAGAAAGCACAATGGATGTGTGGTGGTTTGAATGAGAGTGTCCCCCCATAGGCTTTAAGTATTCAGACATTTTGTCTCCAGTTAGTGGCACTGTTCTTGGAGGTCTTAGAAGGTGTGGTGGTGCTGGAGGAAGTATGTCATTGGGGGCAGACTTAGTGAGTTTAACAAGTCTTTCGGTCTCTAGTGTCTCTCTCTCTCTGCTTCCTGTGCTCATTGCAAGATGTGAACTTTGGCTTTCTGCTCCAGCTGCCATGCCTCCCATGACAATGGACTCTAATTCCCTGGAACCGTCAATCATAAGCTCAAATAAACTCTTCCTTTTATAAGTTCCCTTGCTCATGGTGGTTATCACAGCAACAGAAAAGTGACTAATATAGTTATTTGATACCAGAGAGTGGGCTGTTGGCTGTTGGCTGTGAAGAACCTGACCATGTGGATGTTTGGAGAAATGTGGAAGACTTTGGAACTTTGGGCTAGAAAAGCTACTACTTTAAGCAGAGCTTAAGGGGCCATTCTAGTAGAAGCCTGGGAAAAAGCATTGCTGCAAAAAATGTAGTTCCAGAGGAAAATAAAGACTTAGGCAGCAACTGGGATATTTTGATAAAGAGTCTGGCAGCAGTTTGTCCACAGCCCAAATGCTTGCCTGATGTTAAGTTGAAACGCAATGGACTAATGTCTTTGGCTGAGGATATTTCAAGACAGCCTAATGTAGAAATGGTGGTGTGGCTGTTAATGGTGAATATTGTACAGATCTACAGTGAAGAAGAGCAGATGGGGAAGAAAGAAATGCAGAATGTACAGTTTGAATCTGAAACTTGCACTAGGAAGATTAAAGGTGGGGCCAAGGCATTTGAAGGAGAGGTTTCTTTTGATAAGGAGATTAAAGTGATTAAGGAGAGGCCTTGCTATTTACAAGTAAACAATGGAAAAAGTGAGATTAAAGTGATTAATGAGAGGCCTAGTTATTTACAAGTAAACAATGGAAAAAGTAGAATTAAAGTGATTAAGGAGGGGCCTCAAGATTTACAAGTAAACAACAGAAACAGTACTTTCAGGGCAAGACCACAACCAGCTAATCCTCCAACTTTTGAAAGGAAAATACTGAAAGGGTTTTCTGCTCCAACAAATCCAGGGCAGAGAAAAGTTGCAAATGTGTGTGAAATAGGCCAGGGTCCATCCCAAACTTGCAGCCAAACTCAGCAGTTTCATTCATATGGTGCTGGTTTTAGAGGCATGAAGTTTGCAAGAGTGAAGGGGTCATCAGTTCTTCCTCCATGGTTTCAGAGAGCTGCAGAGGCCAGGCAGAGTGCAGCAGGGGTGTCACTGCATAAAGAAGGCCCTGATAGGCCGTTGTGTGAAGCTGTGACTGTGAAGCCTGGTTGGCAGTGGAGACCCCAAGAAGACATTCAAGATGCCAGAGCTGTGAGATATTTGCCAAGGAGAGCTGCATACACGGAGTGGTACCAGCCTAAGAAAAAGATGTATGTTGCAAGCAAAGCTGGAAGAGCTGAGCCATCTAAGCCATTTGGAAGTCAAGTCCCAGAAATCACACATGTAGCTACTGGACTTGGTTTTGCCCTGCTGGTTTTCGGTCTTGTTTTGGTCCAGTATTTCCTCACTATGCCTCTATTCCTCCCTTTTGGAAGGGGAATGAGTACTCGGTTCCACTGTACATTGGGAGTATGTAATTTTTCTTTTGATTTTGCAAGAGCTTACAGTTAAGAGATTGGCCTGTGTCTCAGAAGAGATTTTGGACTATAGACTTTTTGAATAGAATTGAGACTGGTAAAGACTATGGGGACTTTTAAGGTTGGACTAAGTGCATTTTGCATTTTATATGGTCAGGAGCCTATGGGTGCCAGGGAGTGGAATGTGGTAGTTTGAATGAGAGTGTCCCCCCATAGGCTTTAAGTATTCAGACATTTTGTCTCCAGTTGGTGGCACTGTTCTTGGAGGTCTTAGAAGGTGTGGCACTGTTTTTGGAGGTCTTAGAAGGTGTGGCCATGCTGGAGGAAGTATGTCACTGGGGTGGACTTAATGAGTTTAACAAGCCTTGTGATCTCCAGTGTCCCTCTCTCTGCTTCCTGTGCTCATTGCAAGATGTGAATCTCGGCTTTCTGCTCCAGCTGACATGCCTCCTATGACAATGGACTCTAATTCCCTGGAACTGTCAATCATAAGCTCAAATAAACTCTTCCTTTTATAAGTTCCCTTGCTCATGGTGGTTTTAACACAGCAACAGAAAAGTGATCAATACAAGAGGAAAGACAGCATCTTCAGCAAGTGGTGTTGGCAAAACTGGATCATCACCTATAGAAGAATGAAATTAAACCCCTACCTCTCGCCCTGTACAAAAGTCAACTCTAGATGGATTAAAGACCTCAACGTGATACCCAAAACTCTGAAGGTGATAGAAGAAAAAGTTGGCAGCAGCCTACAAGATGTAGGTGTAGGAAAAGATTTCCTAAATCAGACAGCAGCTGTGCAAGAATTAAGGTTGACAATTGACAAATGGGACCTCATTAAACTCAAAAGCTTCTGTACATCAAAAGAAACAATCAAGGAAGTGAAAAAGAAAACCCACAGAGTGGGAGGAAACCTTCACCAAAGGTGAGTTTCTTATAGACAACAAAAAGTGATTTTTTTTAAATTTGATAATTTTATTGTGAAAATAAAAGAAAATACATACTGAGGTCGGGAGATGGCTTAGCAGTTAAAGTACTTGTTGAGCAAACATGAGAACCAAAGTTTGGATCACCATAACCTAAAAGTTTGGTGCCTATGCAAGCCTGCCTGCTGTTCCACTGCTCTGAAGGTACAGAGAGGGTCCCCAACTAGCCAGTTGGCTGGGCAGTTAGACCTCTGGGTTCAACCGAGAGATCCTACAGACATAAACAAAGAAAGTGCACACTGAAGTATTATGAGGAACGCTGGTGGTGTTAATAATTAAAAAAATTGAATTTTTTGAGATTTTCATTCAATATAATTTGATGGTATTTAGATTCCCTTCCAATTTTTGCCTCCCCTTTTTCCCCCAGGCCAACTTAATGCACTCTATTATATGTGTAGTAAGGCCTATAGAGTCTAATTTGTTTTTTTAACATTTTTACTGAAGTTTTGTGCATTTCATACATCATTTCTCAGTACAATCTATACTTATCTCACTTTCCATGCCCCCAACCCCACCGAGTTCATGCACTCTGCCACCCCTGCCCTGTATCTTTTTTGAATTCTTTTCAAAGTTTTTCAAAGCAGCCCAGTGTGGTGGTGCACACCTTTAATCTTAGCACTTGGGAGGCAGAGGCAGGTGGAACTTTGTGAATTCAAAGCCAGCCTGGTCTATAGAGGGAGTTCCAGGACAGCTGGGGCTACAGGGAGACCCTGTCTTGAAAAGGCAAAAAAAAAAACAAAACACCAAAAAACCCCCCACAAAAAACCAAAGTTTTTCAAAGCAGAGGATTATTGTCAATTTTGTTTTTTCATTCAACTAGCCTGCATGGGGAGTTGAGGCAATTTAAATGTGTGTTGGTTGCTGTCATTTTATTTTGTATTCGTGTTCTGTTTGTGTTTCTGTCATTATTCCTTCATTTGTTTCCTTTATGTAACCTTCTAATATGGTTATTCTTTTCGTCAGTCCTTTGTATTGCTTCACATATTCTCTGTTGTACTGGTTTGGTGGACATGAATTTTTTCAACCTGTTTACATTGTGCAAGATTTTTCTTTCCCTTTCAGTTATGATAGAGAGTTTGGTGGCTAAAGTATTCTGACTTAGCATTTATAAACATCTAGAACTTGGAATGGTTTGCTCCAGGCTTTTCTGGGTTTTATAATTTGTGTTGAAATGTCAGTTGTATTTCTGATAGATTTTCCTTTATATGCCCCTTGTTGTTTACCTCTTGCAGCTTTCAGTGCCCTGACCTTGTTCTGTACACTACATGTTTTTACTACCATGTGCCATGGAGAGCTTCTGCTCTGTTCCTGTCTATTTGGTTTTCTGTGTGCTTTTTGTATCTGTACAAGAATATCTTTCCTATTTTGGGGTTGTTTTCTTCTATAATCCTACTGTAGATCTGATCAATGCTATTGACCTGAGGTTTTTCCTTTTCTTCCATGCCTGTGATTTGATCTTTTCATGGTGTCCTAATTTCCTCTACATTAATTTCCTGTTTTTTCTTTAATCATGCTCTTTGCCTGAGTGTTCCAATGATCCAACTTTATTGTCCAGTCTTGAAATTCTATTTCCATTTGATTCATTATGCTTCTTTTATTCATTATTCATTATTCTCCTGTTGTTTCAAATGGGGCTAATTGAGTTTTTCAATTCTATCTTCCTTTCAGCTTGTTTTCTTTCCTATTTCTATCTCTTTTGTGAATTCACTTTTCAAATTCCGAATTGTCTTTATCATTACATTTAGTCATATAGGTGTATTTTCTTGAGCTTCATTCAGGAGTTTATTCCTGTCTTCTTTGAGTTCTTCAAGAGGCTTTGTTTATCTGTTCTTTAAGTCTTCAATTTTTTAAATCATATTTATGATTGTTCTTTTAAGTTCTGTGTCCTGGGATTCCTCTGATAGTTCTTATTATAGAACCCTTCTATAGAACTGGTGGTACTTTGTAGGAATATTTTATCTGGGTTTTTCATATTACTCATGTTTTGGGGTGTTTGTTTTTATTGTGTTTTGTGTTTTTGAAACAGGGTCTCCTTGTAGCCTCAGCTGGCTGAGAACTAGCGATATATTCCAGTCTGGTCTTGATCTCACAGAGGCCCACCTGCCTCTGCCTCTGCAGTGCTGAGATTAAAGTGTTGCAACACCATACTTGGGTTATCTTTTTGTGTTGTGACCTGGCATAAGGACTTCTTTTGTTAGGCATGTGTCTGAAATAAAATTCAAGCAATGCCTTCACTGAGTTGAAGTTTGGTTCTATTTTTACTTTTCCTGTAACAATAACTTTCTGATAAGTTATCAATAGTTAATTTGTGCTTCAGATTCTCATTTCTGATTTTTATAGGAAGGATGGGGTGGTTTCCAGGAAGGCCAGTTAGGAGGTCTCTGGCAGGTTGAACAATTTTAATTTCCAAGCAGGAAGATGGTGAACAAGTGGGTATATTCTGACTAGCTTAGCAAGGTGCACTAATACTTAACGATAATCATTATGAAAAATATACTATATAGCATTTTAGGTTAAGGCTCAAGGTATATCTTATGTATAACTTTAGAGTTGAGTGTCTATAAATTATATTTGAGAAAATTAACATCTAGAGTGTTTGTGTTGTCATTTCATTTCTCCCCTGAAATTAACCTGATTTGAAGAAAGGTATATATGGGATGAAATTAATTGTGCATAACAAAAGTTCAATGTAGTGCATGTGCGCGTACAAACACACACACACACACACACACACACACACACACCCATATATATATATATATATATATATAATTTACTTAATACATTGTAATTTGGAATTTTCAAATTTCAATAGTAAAATAAGAATGACTTTATGTAGATTTTAATAATTCTTGATTTTATCATTTATTATTTAGGTTCTAATCAACATCAGATTCATTTTCTTTCTCAAGGCCGAAACCTCATTCTTTATTCTGATCTGCCTTCATTTTAAATTTCCCAGGCAAACCTTGAGTTCATTTACACTATGAAATAAACTTTATACTTGGTATTATATTGCTTTGTTCTCACTGTAAAACATTCATTATAAGCAAGCCATTGTTATCTTCCTCTTAATATAATTTAATATTTGAACCCTGAACAGAAATTGTATACTAAAACATCAGAATGAATAACAAGTTATTTTGCCAGCATCTTGTAACAATTCATTAGTGTTTTTTTGAAAGATACAATAAATATGACAGTTATAATCACTGTGTGTTGGGAATGAGGCTGGTAGGTTGTAAACAAATTCATTTGTACGTATTACATGTGGAAAATCACACTGAGAGCACAATGGAAACCCAGGAAATCAGAGGTCTGACTTAGAGGCTGGAAATTCCAATTAAGTGAAGCAATCATGACACTCCAGTAGTGTGTAATTTAGGTATACGCTCATATTCTTCTGAGATGTCTTCCCTGCAGAGAGTGGCAAATTATAGGCTCTAAAATGGTCATGAAACTTTCCTGCCCCTCTCTTCCTGAATCCTGCCACTTTTCTATCAAGGAGCAATGTCTACTTTTTCCTTTGAAACTGGATAAGGTTCATGGCTACCTTGGCAAGAATATACATACAGCGCTGATGAAATTATAAGCCTATGACACAGGTGACATGATTTTTACTTGATTCCTTCCAATGTTTGGAAACTGCCCTTAAGCTACAGCCACAATACCATGACAAAGTTCATGACATGTGATAGGAGTCCTTGTAAGAACTAGCTGCTGATATCAGTTAAGGAGTCAGCTACCATGCTCATATCTATCCTACTTAGCTAGGTGGAACCTGCCCGCTGTGTCACCATCTTCCTGCTTTGGGATTAGGTATGTTCACACTGCCAGAAAGTTCCCAACTGGTCTGCCTGGAACCATCCAGCCAGTCAGTGAAAAAAACATCAAATGTGAGAACCTGAAACACAAACTACCTATTTATAACCTATGGGAAAACAACCAAGCTACAATATCAACAAAAAAGAACCAAACTTCAACTCAACAAAGACATTGCTAGAATTTCAGATCAGACACACAACCACCAAAAGAAGTCTATATGCTCAGGTCACAACACAAAGACACAAATAATATGTCTCTACCAGATCTCAACAGTCCTATAGAAGTGTTCTATAATGAGAACTACCCAGGGGAACCTCAAGACACAGTCATAATTTAAATACTACTGTGTGGGATATATTTTGTGACCAGTAACTGCAAGTTTGCAATTACAGACCTAGTACCATATGAAAGGAAGGATTTCAAATTATTTCTCACTATGTACAAATAAATATTGCACATGTTTATATTGTTTTCTATGTTTGAAGTATATTCTTCTGCTTTAATTATATTCATTAGAGTGGCTTCCGTGATGCTGTCTGGATAGTCCAACCAGGTTGTATCACAGTAGAGAAGTTAGAACCTAGTCACTGCTCAGTTCATGAGGCTGAATATGTCAACAGTCCCAGGCTAGTGCTGTAGGCCTGGAAGGTTCCTGCAGAGCCGCTGCTCTTCAGTTGACACTGGAAAGTCAAGGAAGCTGGCTTCTGAGTCAGCGGAGGATGGCAGCAGCTGTAGCGGTGGCGGCAGCAGTGGTGTCTGGGTAAATGAACTCACAACAATGTAAATGAACTCACAAACAAGAGCTGAAGGCTAAGCTCTTTTCTAGGTACTCCTCATATCCAGCTGTTTCTGAGAGGTGCTGCCTGCATTCAGGAAGTTATTCTATTTCAGTAAATGTAATCAAGAAAGCCTCTAACAGGTAGTCATAGAGGGTCATCTACTGTAGCTGATCCACCAGAGGTGTGTCTAGAGGCTTGTCTCCTGGGTAATTCTAGTTCTGTCAAGCTGACAGTCAATACTAACCATCAAAGTCTCCAAGTCTCTCCTTGGAAGCTGGCAGCACTACCTTGGGAGGCTCTGGAAACCTCAGGAGGCAGGTCCTATCTGGAAGAAGCACTCTCTGGGGTCATGGCTTTGAAGGAGATACCTGAGCCTTGGGTCCTGTCTTACTTTTTTTCTTGTCTTCAGAGAAAGTGACAGCTTCCCCTTTCAAACACTCCTGCTCTCTTAATAGTCTGCCCAGGATGGAGGAGCCAAGGATCTGGAGACTGAATTCTCTAAAGAAGTGAGCTAAAATAATCCTTCCTTGTTCAAATTGTTCTCTTCAGTTTTTTGGTCACAGAAGTACAAAAGTAAGTAAAACAATAGTTAAGTATTTCTAAAAATCACCCAAGTGCTATTAAAAACAGAGACATTAAATATGAATTGTGGGGCTGGAAAGATGGCTCGATGGATAAATATAGTTTTCTAACCTTGGGACAGAAAAAGGCTGAATTATGAAATTATTCCGGGGATGGAGAGATGGCTCAGTGGTTAAGAGCACTGGTTACTCTTGCAGAGGTCCCAGGTTTGATACCTAGCACCCACATGATGGCTAACAACCCTCTTTCATTCCAGTTCTAGGGGAATCTGATGCTCTCTTCTGATCTACAAGGGTACTGCACAACATGGGTGCACTTATATACATGCAGGCAATATACTCATGCACATCAAAAATAATAGACTTAAAATAATTCTAACTTTTAAATGGACCTATTTGGGGGGCTTTTAAATCTTTTTATATTTAGTTTCTATACATTTTATATGATGCATCTTAATCAAATTTAGATCCCTTCTCAGACTCTACAGTCTTTTATTTTCTAAAACTTGGCCAGTTGTGGCCTTCTGTGTGCACTGAACTCTATTACTTAAGTTACACTAGTGAGAGTTTAGCAACATAGTAGTACTCTCTGTAGCTCCTGTACCACTATGTTCCATGAGCCTTAGGTGAGAGGTTTCACTGTAGAAATGCCACTTAGAGCCAAGCAACCTATTCCGTGTGTGTGTGTGTGTGTGACCCATTGTGGAACTCTGTAATGGCCTCTGTTACAAAATGAAGCTTCTTTGATGAGTGCTATATGGTACACTTGTCTGTAAATATAAGGATCTATATTTAGCATATAGTAAGAAATTTCACTTATCTAGAGCTATGAAAGAAATAGAGCTTTCTGTAAGATTTATGATCTTTCCAGCCATATGTATTTGGCTATATTTACAAGAGCCACCCATGGGTTCCCTTCCATTGAGAGGGCTTTCAGTCCAATTAGATAATTTTTGATTGCCTCTGAGATAAAAGAACCACTACTAAACAATGAAGATAGTTTGCTGTGCCAGTTGTTGTGGTTAGTAGGTTTTACAGCTGGTCCAATGAGTGAGTTTCCCCCTTAGCAGCTTGCATGGTATCCTCTAAACTATGGAGTTTGTCTTCAGGGAGAAGGGGTTCAGGCCAGGTCCAGCTCCACGGCTCTGATTCCTGTGTCTGAAATATGTCTTGTCTTAACATCAAGTTCTGGGAGGTAATCAAATGCTCTGGCAATAGCCCATGTTATTTTGGGAGTCTCTTGAAGAGTAACTCAAAGGGAGGTTTCTCCTGTCTGGCACTAATGTGTTTTGCGTTGTGTAGCCTCAGGTAGACACGTGCACTCATGTTCAGAAGTTGCATGTGTATTTTTCAGGAGGTTGTTAAGTTGATACTATTACTTCTGCCTAAACACCTAAACTTTATCTATCTCTCAAACATTTTGTATTAAAATTAATATATGGTTGAAATTTAGAGGTAAAATAACTGAAAAACATTCTGATTTTGAAATGCATGTATTCTTTGGACCTATCATTTTTGTATTAAAATTGAGGTAAATAGTTAAAACTTACAGGTAAAAAAGATGAAAAAAGAGTTGAAGCTTATATATATCGATAAGTGTTAAAAGAAAAGTAAAATATTTTCCATGATCATGAGTTTCTTCATGCCATGCACAGCTTAAAAAGCGCTTTTCTAAAATTTGACTTAGATAAAATCCAACATAGAAATCCCTGGACTGTCTATTAAGTGCATTATTATTTGCTGAACAAAAAAATAATATTGAGATTCTATCACATAATTAAAGGCAACTGACTGGAAACTTCCGGGAGGTTTATCTTGAATCTTTAAAATACTACTGTGATATATTTAGAACAACATGTGGGAAATAAAACTGGAGTCTGAGCCTTTAAGGTGTTACTTTCTGCAAAATATTCATGAAAGATGGTTTGATTATGAGTCAGTTCTGAATAAGTTAGCAGTGTTCCAATTTAAGAGTTATATTACGAGACTTTGCAGGACAAAAGAAATTTTGCAATTTATAGACAACTAATGGGATGACATTATTCTACATTTTATATTGGATAATGATCCCAAATATGTCTCATAAATTCAAAGGGGTGGGAACAGGAAATCGTATCAGACTGGTTATAAGACAACATACTGAATACTGCCTTCAGCGCTAAAATGCTGATTAGGGTGCCCAAGTCAGTGTTCAAATTGAAAAGGTATATATGTATTCTTTTATGACATCCTCTAAAACAGTGTAGGGATCAAAAAGTTGTACTTTGAAAGCAATACATTTGTGATGGGATGGCCATTTGCAGATGCGAATTCCATCAAATAACTGGAAGATGGAGACCAGACAGAAGTGTGTTGATGGATGATGCTTTCTGATCAGGGACAGCCCTGAGACTCCCAGACTTAAAACAGCAAATATCACTGAAGTGGTCATTGAAAACGAGGCTGAAAACAGGAGACTTACTTAGTAGAGGTCTGCTCGTCTGTGCATAGTAAGCCTTCCCTCCATACTAAATCCAGTATGTAGGATCCCAGAAAAAGGAAAATAAGTGTAACATGAGAATTGCCATGACAAGTGTTATATCCTAGGGAAATTCATCAAATGTTAACATGCTCATTCCCTTTTCCTGCTACAGTAATGGCTGTATCGACACCACACAGATATCAGGTGAGATTCTCCACCCAAGTGACCCTACCTGTTTGTGTGTCAATCACGTTTTGATCCCTACAATGTTTTAGAGGATGTCTCTTTCATGGTCGCACATGAGCCTGGAAAAAAAAGCTCCAAGGGTCACAGAAAAAAACCAATAGACATGAACATGAAAAGGGAATTTGTAGAGGAGGGAGTGGGGTAGACATGGGTGGTAGAGAGATGAGAAAGGGTAAGAAGTGAGTGTGGTCCATGTGTACTATGTTCATGCATGGAACTGTCAAAGAACAAATTTAAGAACATTGGGGATGGAGAGATGGCTCAGCAGTTAAGAGCACTAACTGCCATTGCAGAGGAGCCAGGTTCGATTCTCAGCACCCACATGGTGGCTTAAAGAACCTTCTTTAAGCTGGGCATGGTGGTGCATGCCTTTAATTCTAGCAGAGGCAGATGGATCTCTGTGAGTTCAAGGCCAACCTAGTCTACAGAGTGAGTTCCAGGCCAGCTGGGGTATAGGGAGACCTTGTCTCAAAAAACATAGCCAAAAAATGGAGAAAGAACACAAAGAGAAATATAGCAACAGAAAAGTAGAGTGTTCATTGAAAGTTACTTGTACAATATTTAGTGTCTGCATAGTGTATAAAATTATCACTACCTTATAAGACCAGACCAGGAGGCTATTATGAAACATGAAGAGCTAGAGAAAGTGAAATAACCATTGGACTAGAAGTATGCTCCAATAATAAGTTAGACATCTGAAGTTCATACTGAGGAAAGAGATCCTTCTGAGCACAGAGAAAGGAATGTTAATATAAGTCACAAGAAGCAGCAAGCAACAATCAACTAAGTTACATTTTCTGCTAATAGAAGTTCTAAAAAAGATAAAGGAAGAAATTATCAAGTAATGAAAATGATTTTATGGAAATGAAAGATATATTAGCTTTCAAATGTCCTCCCTTGTAGAGAGAGTCTGAATAAAAATGATGCCCTCAAAGATAGACACATTAATATCTTACTTTAGAACTTGTAAATTAAATGTTTCTAAAATTGTCCAAGAGAAAAAAAAATACAATAAATAAACTTAGACCAAAGTTAAATTTCTTTTCACCAATGTAAACGTCAGAAGAAAATGGAATAGTGTTCTAAGGGACAAACTGTATTCAACTGAAAGGCAAACTGTATTCAGTGTCTGTGCTGGGCAGGGTTAACTGTCAACTTGACAGAATCACTTGGGAAATAGACCATTGGGCAGGCTGTGCAGACTATCTTGATTTCATTCATTGATGCGGGAAGATCAATCTTGATTGTGTGGCATGGTTCTCTGGGCAGAGGATCCTGGATTGTTTGAATGGAGAGAGGAGATGGGCGAGTAGTAGAATGGATTCATTGCTTTCTGTTCCTGGTCGTGGATCTTACTAGTGGCTTCCAAGTTCCTGCTGCCTTGTCTTCACTGAGAGGAAGCATAACCTCGGTCTGGGAGCCAAAATACCCCCCCCCCACCGCCTCTGCCTTCAGTTGATTTTCTCAAGGTATTTTTATCACAGGAACAGAAAACAAAATAAGAGAACTTCAAATATTATATTTTGCTAAAGTGTCAATCATAAAGTATATAGAGAATGATGATATTTGAGACAAATCAGGAATCTAAATTCCATTAGCTAGAGATACAACAATGTTAAGGAGTAAAACATAAAAAAACTAAGCTACAAAGCTTCATGTAGTCCTGGCTTTAAGTCAAGTGACAAGTTATCTTCAGAAAGTCATTATTAGGAGCGAAACCTGGTAGGATGTAACCGTGCCAGGAAAGAGCACAGACCAGGGGGAACTTATATGGATGATACTAAAGATTCCATACAATTGTCAGGATGATGCACATGTTAAAATTTGTCTCAGTCCTTGTTTTTTTTTTGTGTGTGTAAAATTTTGCTGCAACACAGCCATTTTATTAATTTACACGCTATTGGGAGCTGCTTTTGGTAATGGAGCTTTAGTGTTGAGCAGTTGCAACAGACATGAAGTGATTTGCAAAGATTGAAGGTTATTTGCTGTGTTGTGGGAATTTTGCTGACCCCTCCTGTAGGCAATTGAATATTTAGAAGATATGATGAAATATTTGATTTCCATAAAAAAGTGATCATTAGGCATGCCAGGATAGTTGTTAAAGTTGAATATGAAGCAGTTAATGTAAACACAAAGCAGGGTCTTAAGGAAGGATGAAAAGATTGCTACTGGGTGGGATGTATGATAACCAAAAATTATTAGGGACATGGTAAAAATACATATGTCGGGCCTGGAGAGATAGCCTAGCAGTTAAGAGCACTGACTGCTCTTGCAGAGGACCCGGGTTCGATCCCCAGCATCCACATGGCTGCTGAGAACCGTTTGTAACTCCAATTCCAGGAGAACTCCAGTTCCAGGGGAATCCGAGACCCTCTTCTGACCTCCGCGGCATTGCACGACATGGGTGCACAAACCTACATGCAGACAGTACATTCATACACATACAAAAATAAATAAAATTTAAAAAATATGTCTTATTTTCCTGAAATAAACTAATGACAGAAAATCACATGTTACCATAAAAGCAAAAGAAAAACAATCAATGAATAAATGAAAGACACCAAAATAACTCTTTCTTAAAAGATGTTGTTCCCATACTCTTTCTTAAAAGATGCCATTCCCATAATAGCATGTAAATAGTGATTATTTTACCCTAAGAAGTTGGGTAAATGATGTGAATGGAGAAGAAGAGAAGAATTTCATCTTGGCTAGTGATATGTTGTTGGGTGAAGTATTTTAGAATGTTCATGTGTTGGAAGTTTTATCCCTGAGATGTTAGTATTTGGAAGCAGTGATAGAAATTGGGGGGAGGGGAGGGCAGGGATTTGTGGGAAATCTTTACATCAATTAAGCATTGTCTTTAGCAGATATTTGGGAGCTCAGTCTCTGCTTCCTGTTTGGAAACAACCTCTCCTCGTCATGTCTTCACTTCACTTACTCCCAGCCTCATGTGATTCAACCAAGAGGGCCCTTACCAAAGCAGATCTGAGGCTACTGTGGGCCCTCAGCTGAGGTCATCACTATGCCTATGAACTTCCAGAATAATAGCATAAATAAACTTCTTTTATTTACAAAGTTAGCCCATGTCACATATTTGATTGTAATGATGCATAGCTCACTAATATATGTGATATTATAAAATGTATGCAATTATTAGCTTATAGCATTTAGAATCAACCTGTATGAAAAAATGAAGAGCTATATTCAAATCCCAATAAAAATTCTATGTTATAGCCAAAGAAAAGTGGTCATAGCTTCATTCACCATGTCAGATATTTCTTCAAGCATGAAAATGAATGCCCCAATGGGATACCAATGTATTTGCCATGACATCACTCAGTTAACTCCAGTACCTTGGGAGAAGGACCTGATTATGTAGCACACACACATATGTTCTTGAAGGTAGTTCGTTTTACTGATTAGTGTATTGTTTAAAATGATTAATATGGCATTTTCACACCCATGCATAGTTTCTATATTTGATAAATTCTATATTTATTTAGATGGTTACAAAATTTCCAAATAACAGACTATGTGCCTAGATATTGACTTAGTTTGGATGTGTAGAATGAGCTTCTTCTAAATTGAACCTGGGTAAGAGTGGTTTTTGCAAGAATGAGTTTCCTATCCTTGGAAACTCAACTTGTTTGTAAGAAGAGTGAGCTTCCATTTATTCTTATTCCCCTGCTGATGGGAGGTAGAAACAATAACGTGATTGCAGCCTGAGGATCAATACAAGCCACTCAGAGATGCATTGGGAGTCATGAATCAAACTGTGCCCTTAAAACATACTGGGTCAACCGACATTTTCTTCTCAATAACTATTGGTCTGATTACTAACTTATGAAATCCAGTGACATTATTTCTTTAAAAGGAGAGTTCAAATTAGTTAAACTGATAATATTCCAGAGAACTTTAAATAGGAATCAGGGTTTTTTACATTTTAATTTATTTCTTTGTTTTTGAGACAGTATTGCTATGTAGCAGAGGCTGTTCTCAAATTCACAACTCTCTGCCTCAACTTCTCAGGGCTAGAATTACAGGCATATGCTACTGTGCCAGTCTTGGGTTATTAATACAAACATTTTGGATGTGGTAAGCTATTACTGTTTACAGGTCCATTCACAGTCCCCAAATCCAATCTGTGTTCTTGGTCCAACCTTCCACCTCTTAAGACATTTGATGTCAGGAGTCAAGGGTTTCTGGCCACTGTGCATAGTCATGGTCTAGAATAATTTACACTGTTTTATGTCTTCTGTGGACATTTCCTGAGCTACTGACAACTAGTGCATAAGTGACCTGTCCTGGAACATGGACTTCATAGGATTTTCAAGCAAGTTGCTTGGAAATGAATTACTTGAAGGAGGATCCAAATCTGGAGAGCTTTATATAAAAAGTTATCATATATTTCTTTATTAGTCATTTACTCTGGGTTTAGACTCATTATAGTTTTGTTTCTCAAACTAAGAGTGTAATGATGAGGTTAAAGAGTCTACATGCTACATAACTTAACTTTCATTTTTCCTTTTTCTGTTTTCTGGAGGGGGGAGAGGTGAGTGTAGCTGGGCCTTGACCCTATGATTGTGCACATGCTTGATAGATGATGTATCATGGAGTCATATCCCTGTCTCCCCTTTTGTTTTTGATTACTGAGATTCTCACTGAAGTGGAAACCAAATATAAAATGAAACTGAATAAAACAAAGAATAACTCAACTAAGCATTACCTCATTCTCTCTTCTCTCTCTCTCTCTCTCTCTCTCTCTCTCTCTCTCTCTCTCTTCCATGTGACCTTCAATAACAGCCCTAGTTGGCTGAATGACAAGTAATGCATGTGAGTGAGGGGGAATTATCAATACATGGAGGAAGTAATTTTAAAAATATTAAATATACTTGCATAAATTGCTGTCTATGGTGGTACATGCCATTAATTCTAGCACTTGGGAGGTAGAGGCAGAAGCAGGCAAATATCTGTGAGGATTAGGCTCACTTGGTCCATTCAAAGAAAGTTCCAGGCCAGCTGTGGCTACAGGGAGACCCTGTCACAAAAGATCAAAAAGCTAGCAAATAATTGCATACATTGTCTTTAAACCAATTCTTCATTATTAGCTAAAGCAAGTACCTTAGAATATTTGATATTGGTTCCTGTAGGTTTGCTATACAATGTGAATCCATTTTTGAGTGCTACATGGGTACATCCTACTCTGGGAACTATGGTTATTGAGAGATTCTGTGAGAGGGGAATCACTGTCTTCTGCTGTCTACCAACTCAAGAATTCTCCAGGTTCCAATACACAGCTCCAAATCCATGGTCATACAGAGAGAACTATTGGATCTCAGTGCATCACAAAATAAAATGAATAGATAAGAACATTACAGAGATTTATGAGGATGTGAGGGCAATAGCTGAAGGTGCTCAGTATACATTGTGTGCATTTGTGAAATTGTCTAAAATCAAATTCAATTTTAAAAGAAAATAGAGATTTTTGCTCTTCTTATTTTTTATGTCTACCACACTACACTGAAAGTGTCCAATATAAATTTTTTGTTTAACATGATTTAATGTCAAATAAACATCACTAGGAGTAGAAACTACATGGCAGTGTTTCTCATTAGAACTTCTTCAGTTTTTCAGCTAAACTTTATTGCCTAAAGAGGGAAATTCAAGCCTCCCAGCCCCTCCAAATATTAATAGGGTACATTTTGGAAGCTTATTATTGGTGTGACCTTGGTACCATAACAACCTCTGAACCTCAGTTGCTTTGTCATCTATCTATCTATCTATCTATCTATCTATCTATCTATCTATCTATCTATCTATCTGTCTACTATCTATCAATCTATCATCTATCTATCTATCTATCTATCTATCTATCTATCTATCTATTATCAATCTATCATGTCAGCAATCCTTGCCTCATATGTAATCATTAGGAATGGAATGGCTATAAAACAAGTGGAAAGCAGTCAATCAGGGAAACCCTTTTAAAATATCTTTCAGCAGATTCACACCAGCCTATGCAGAGTTCACATCCTCTGTCCTCCTGTCCCAAACCTAAAATTTTGTCTTGACATTAGTGTCTTTCCAAGATGAAATTGTCAGCAGTCAAGTACTGAGTAGATCATACCAAACCTACCTGTACGTCAGATATTCTTATTGAAAAGAATCATTGTTTCTTGAAAATTGCATCAATACAGCAGTTCTAAGCAAAATACATAATGTAAAAGTACTAGCATTTGACTCAAATAAATATAGATCTGACTGCAAAATAAATGTTCTTGCAACAAAGCCTAAATGAAAGGGAAGATAAGTGTTTCCAGCACACTAGTTCTCCTAGTAATACACTTTTTAAAATGTCAATATTATGAGCAAGAGTCTTTACCCTTTGCCTAGAGAAAACTGCTTTCATGCCAGTAATGAAGAGAATCACTTGTGCTATGTCAAATGAGTCTTAATGATCAATAACAATACTTAGCACTTAGGTGGCAATTTTCATCTTCAAACCACTTTACTGACATTAAGCAAATTCAAGATGCTGTCATTTTCCTACCAAAAAAATCCATGGGATGAAAAGTTGCAGTTTGCTTGTCATTCCAGATTCCGGGATACAAAATGTGGAAGCAGGAACTCTCCACAATGCATGGTGTATTCTATGCAGTTAAAGACAATTCTGTCAATGCTAAAATTTTAATTTATGAAAGTAACAAGTATGTGCTATATTTTCAATTATGTAAAGCCATTAAGGAATAACAAGAACTACAATTACAGAAATTACTCTCAATCAAAGTATATAAAAGAAGACCCATGAATACACTTTCCTAATTTCTTCTAATTTTTAAAAATATCCTCAATGTGTGTATGTGTGTGTGATGTGTGTGTGCTTGTATTTGTATGAATACAGACACATGCCACAGCTCAGGTGAGGAGGTTAGAGGTGCATTAGTCCTTGCCTTCCATCTTGTTCTAAGACTAAGCTCTTGTTCTCTGCCCCATAAACACAAGGCCAGCTAGCCACTGATCAATGGGATTATATGGGGGCATGGTAGCACACCTCATTATGTGTGGGATCCGGCCTTTCAAACTGAGGTCTTCATGCATGCAGGACACTTTTTCCTCAGAGTCATCAGTGCTTCATTCTCATTGTGCTGTATTGTCTAAAGCCTATCGACTTGTTTATCCCTATTACTTACTGTCATTTCAACTAACAGTCTGTGCACCTTGTCCCTTTTAAAATTAGGTTATTTCTTTTTGTTAATGTTCTTATATTGTAGTAAAATACAAAATTGCCATTCTGATCATTTCAATGTATTAGTGTGCCTAGTCAGTCATATATAATCAATACTACTATCTAGCTTCAATACTTATTTGTTACTTGAAATGTAAATTCCATATCCATTGAGCAGTCATCATTCAATCCTCCTTCTCTAGTACCTGTAACCACAATCTGCTTTATGTCTCTATAGGTTGACTTGTTATGTGAGAGTCATAAATGGAATCAAACAATGTGTAGCTTCTTTCATTTTGAATAATGTTTCCACTGCATTGTAGCATATGTAAGTACTTTGTTTTCTTTTATGGATCCATAATATTTTGCTGTGTGGGTGTACCATATTTTGTTTATCCCTTGATAAACATTATATTTATTTCCATCTTTTGTTTATGGCTGAGACTGATGCTATGGACAAAAGTGTTCATGAATTAATTGAATACTTCTTTTTTGTGAAGGAGTAAAAAGTATTTATTGTCATATGAACAAAACTTCCAAAAAGTGTTTTGTAATGATTATTCTTGTTTCTCTTAATTGGGAAGGTTTTGCTTTTTCATTTAGAAAGATTTTATTAACTTTCTTTAAGATGTCACATGATTACATTGAAAGACTTCATATAGGTTGGAGAATTTTGAGAGAGAATTAGTGGCAAACTCACATTGTAGTAAGAGTGACAAATTTCACATTATTGTTAAAGCATGGTAGTATAGCTTTGTCAGTAGTCAATGTTCAAAACTTATAGTAGACAGAATTTCAAATTTGTTCTAAGATATATTTACATAATTTTAGAATGAGGCTTCTAACAGTTCAGTTTAGTTATTATACTACTTTCTATTTATTTTGTTATTATTGTCACTGTTGTTGTTCCCTTTAGTTTTATATTACTCCAAAATATGCACATATTCACTCCACATATATACCAAAATGACAGAGTCTGAAAATAAGCTATAAGGTAATTCCAAAACATGTTTGGGATTCACACTTTAATAGTAATGTTGCATGCAGGCATAAAAAATATAACTTTACAAATAAAAATAAAAAAAATTAAAAAAAAAAAGGGCTGGAGAGATGGCCTAGCGGTTAAGAGCGCCGACCGCTCTTGCAGAGGACCCGGGTTCGATCCCCAGCACCCACATGGCGGCCGAGAACCGTCTGAAACTCCAATTCCAGGAGAACTCCAGTTCCAGGGGAATCCGACACCCTCTTCTGACCTCCGCGGCATTGCACGGCACGG